>JAOSBM010000003.1:24104119-24115439 GCA_027568955.1 Erythroxylum tenue
GACCATGAAATTTTACATTAGCAAGTATAAATTTGGTCGCTAATAATTCTACCTTTAGTGACCAATTTTAAATGGTTATTAATAATGCATTTTTAACAACCAACGTAATAACTCGTCATTGAGCACTTTTAGTAACAACCCTATAGTGACCACTTGTGACCAACCCGATTTTAGTCGCTATAAATTTTAACGACCATTTTCTTACTTTTAACAACCATTAATAATATTTGCTGAAACTAATTTTTCTTGTAGTGTTGATAGAAGTCACAATGTCAAGTAATTTATCAGTTAAAGTGGAGCTAGCAGATGGATCAAGAGAATTGAATATCACTCTAAGGGATACAACTACAAAGGCTATTAAGTTTAAGACTACCAATTCTAAGGGAAACTGTATGGATGTTGATGAATTCAAGTAAAAGTGACTTCACACCTACCTCTAGAAGGAGATTTAGTAGGAGGCCAAAGCCAAAGGATCAAGGAACTTTTCTCAATACTCTTAATATCTATGCTAGCTTGGAACACTAGGGGATTTGATAGTCCCAAAAAAATAACATGTACTTTTTGATTATCTTCATTCAATAAAGCTAATTTTAATAGTCCTTTTGAAAACAAAGCTAAAATTTGATCAATATAGGAGACTTTGGTTCATCAAAGACAATTGGAAAATCATTAAAAATCATCAAGCTCACGATAATGCAAGAATAGTTGTAATTTATGATTTTGATAAGCTAATGATATATAGCTCCAAATCTAGCGATCAAGCTTTCAATCTTTTACTAAATAACCTCGATTAATGCTAATATATATTTTACTTTTGTGTATATTGCAAGTTTAGCATTCCAATAGAGTGCTCTATAGAATGCTTTCTCCACAAATAGTAATATGTTATATATAACTCTTGGAAATTTCAATAGTAAACTGTTTACTTAAGAGTCAAAAAATTTGATTAAACTTAAGGGTTGTTATTACGAGTTCAAGTACTATATCAACCATATAAGAGTTGTATATCTAAGATATGAAGGCAACTTATTTATATGGAGCAACAATTGACAATTAATGGTTTATGAGGAAGAAGTTAGATAATCACCGGTGGCTATAAAAATTTCAAAGAAGCAAAGTTGTAATCATTAACTGCCTCACTTTAGACCACTCTCTAACAAAAATCCATAATGTGATAAAAGTTTCCATAAGAAATCACCCCTTCTAGATTCATAATATACCTGCCCAAGCTAGAAGGGTTATATGAGGTTGTCTTAATGGGAATCAAAAAGAAGTATAATGCTTTAAACAATATGAATATGTTATAAAAAAAATTTAAAAAGGAACCCAAGCTAGTGCATCAAAAACATATGAATAGTAATAACTTAGATATCAAATCTATTAGGGCCATTATGTAGCAAATACAAGATGAGCTGTATCAAGATCTAAAGAATCTAATCAAACTTTTTTATGAAAGAATTGGCCTTATTAACTATATTAACACACTTGAATCTTATGGTTCTTTGCTGAAACAAAAATTAATAGTCCAATATATGCAAAATGGAAATAGGAATTATGATTTATTCGTTAAGTTAATCATATCTAGATGGGGCATCAATAAGATAACTAATCTTGTAAAGGAAAATAGGGAGATAATTTTAGAGTTTATGGAGCTAAAGAAGGAGATTTATAACTTCTCTATAAAAAAATTGTAGGTCATATTGTAAATGTTGTTCATCTATGAAGGTACTAAGCTTATTTATTACAAAAAGTAATCACTGATGAACAAGCATAAACACTTGTCAAAAATTTCACAAATCATGATATTAAACAATCTCTTCTCAAGCTTAATTCTATCAAGGTCCCTAATGCTAATGAGCTAAATGCTTAATTGTTGAAAGAATCATGGAGTTTAATAAAGAATCAGGTGAACTAGGCTATACTAGATTTCTTTAACTCAAGGAATATGCTTATAGAATTGAACAAAATTCATGTCAACTTAATTCTCAAAGTTCTAAGTTCTAATTCACTAAAAGATTATAGGCTTTTATCATAATACAACATTTTTTATAAGATCATCTCCATATTGATAGTCTCAAGATTGAAAATGGTATTGGTATCATTCATTATGATATTTAAAGGTGCCTATATCAAGGATGGAAACATGGGAAATAGTATCCTCTTGACTTAGGAATTATTCAAAGATTACAAAAGAAATGATACTATCAAAAGTTGTTCTATGAAAATAAACCTCCACAAGGGATTTGACTCTATCAACTAGAAGTTCATTATCCACTTTTTAAACATATTTGGATTCCCTCAATAATTCTTTGCTTAAATTGAGTAATGTATAATAACCATATCTTTAAGTATACTTGTAAATGGGGAACCAATTTAGGCGATCAAGGTTAGAAGAGGGGTGATGTAATATAACTCTTTGTTGCTATATCTGTTTCCAAACATTCAAGTTCTGATCAGACTAACAAATTACAACATTAGGTTAGATTCTAGCATCAGGTTTCACAAAAATGTTCCATGTTAAGGATTTTTAATCTCTCACTTACAGATGATTCGCCAATGCATCGTAATGTTGATGTAAACTTAATCAGTATTTTAATGAACATATTACACCTTTTTAATTAGCTCTTAAGAGTCCTAATAAATAGGGATTAATGCCATATATTGATCTTTGCTGGGCTATCTAGCAAGTACAATTAATCTCTACAATATTTGGAATGAAATTCAAAGATCTTACATACTTAAGAATGGCAATCATAACCAAAAGACCCTCCTGTAGTGATTTTTAGGCTTTGTTTGATGATTTCCAAAAGATAATTGGGCATTGATGTAACATAAGTTTATCATTTATAGGTAAATTGCAACTCTTCAAATCCATACTTAACAACATGCCTAAATATTATTTTTCTCATATAGTGTTACCAAAGAACCTCACAAAAGTGCTAGAAAGAATCGTGAGGAACTTCTTATAGTCTAAGATGCTTTTAAAGAATCCAATACTAAAGTTAAATGGTCTAAGATAAGGTTATCAAAATAAGAGGGTAGTCTAGGAATCAATCATATACAAATCATCAACAAGGTCCTACTAACTAAAAGGATCTAAATGATTTTAATAGGTAAGGAGACATTTTTAGTATAATGGGTGCATGCACATTATTTAGAAAAAAAAATCTACTAGAAATAAGGACAAAATCTAATCCTTTATAGACCATGACACAAATTTTCAAGCTTAAGCATAAGCTATACTGGGAGCTCAAATATAGGATTGGGAACAGATAAAATACTTAGTTATGGTTTGATAATTGAATTGAGTTAAGATCTTTATAGTTATCGCTTGAAGCATGTCATATGAGATATATGCTCCATCATAAGGCCAAGGTTAAGGACTCAATAACGATCAACAAATGGCATATTAGACTTAGATGCTTCTCTATCATCAAAGATAACATACCCGATTATATCCTAATTAATACCAAATGGATAGGATTATGTGGCAAAGACATTCATCATATATCGTCTCTAGTAAATCATACTATCAAATATTCAAGAATACTTTAATACATTGATCATCTTTTCTTCAAAATGTAAATACATTGCATCCATTTGGGTTATAATGCAACACACAATGAACCTTACCTATATAAAGATTGATTGGGATAATATTATGGTTTGGGCTGACACACAGTTTCAAAAGTTAGGAAAGGATCAAATGTGCATTAGCCTCAACTTAAATTGTTCAGTTTATGTGATTTGGATGGAAAGGAACCAAAGGTTATTCCATAAAAAGAAAACAGAAAAGTATGCCTTAGTATGTTGGATTAGAGATATCTTGGGAACTCACCAATTAACTGAAAAATTAAGTCTATCTATTAGGAGAAGGTGGAAATTTTAACTTACTTTTATATCTAGTGTTCCCTTGGATAATAGACTAATTTTGTTGTATAATTCCAAACTATTGGTCACAGCCTTGTAAACTGCCTTTTGATGACTTTCATGGTTCTTAATGAATTCTTTATTTTTCAAAAAATAAATATTCAAGAATACTCTTCCTTAATTACCTTGGAATAAACTAATATGATTAAAAAAACCTTGTTTTTAATAGATTTGTTATGACTGGGCATATGATAAAAGAAACCCTCTAGATTAAAATCATTATAAATAATCATGAGTTCACATTGTAAATACAGTATGCAAGGTACACAAAACTGAGGCTGAGTTAGTGGATCATCTATTCTTCGTATGTAACTATAAGAAGGCACTATAGTTGGAAATTCAAGCTCTATACAATTATCATTATAGAGCTAATGTCTGGGAAAGTATATTATTATTGGCATTAACATAATAACAACTAAGTGACGATGATTGTAACATCATAATCATTTTGGATGTAGTGCCTACGAGATTTGGAGGGAAAGGAATGAAATACTCTTCAAGGGAAAAAATCAAAACTAACAAAGTTTTTTGTCATAGCACATTGACATGATTTTGCGAAATTCTTATGGCCAATCTAGGAGACTTTTTGGCACTATATGAAGATTAGTAAAGAACTGAAATATAGCACAAAAGTAAAGAGAAGATGAAATAGAAGAGAGCATAAGAAATTGAAAAGAAAATACTAGTGTCGACTATCACATTTTGACACTAGTGTTGGCTAGATATTGTTTATAATGTTCCATAAATTCTTCTTGGCACTTATAATGGCTTAGTTCACTCAAATCTATTAAAGATTATTAGTACATTCTTTAATTTCCAAAAAAGTTCAAATATAAGACATTTGACAAATAGGAATTAATATTAGATATTATGTTTTATTGAGAATTAATAGATATTTAATTAGAATCAATTCAAGTTTGTATTAAAATTATATTTTAATTAGATTGCTAAATGGTTTAAACCTACTATAAATAGACAAAAGTTCTTGGGAAACTCCTTTTTACACTTCTTCACGAGTTCTCTCATCTCGTTCTTGCAAATATTATTAAAGATCAGAAACTTGTATGGTTTTTTTATCTAATTAGTCAGATTTAAAGAGATGCAAACTCTAAAAATCAAGTTTCATAATAATAAAGTATGAATCATAAATCATACTTTAGGATTCATGATAAATTTACGATTCATACTTTATCATGTTTATAAATTATTTTTGTCATATAATTAAAGAAATTTTAAGGGTCGCTTAGTTTCACTTTTATTTTTCTGTTTAATTTTTAGTTTTTATTTTTCTAAATGAAAACAATATGTTATTTGGTTGTTAATATCAATTCATTTATTTTTATTACTAATAATAAGTATATATTAGATAAAACTTAATGATAAAATAATTTTATTTATTTATTTAGTAAATAAATTTATTTTAATCTCTTACATAATATTTATTAATAAATTATCAGTAAAATTTATTAAATTTTATTTATTTGTTAATATTTATTTTTTATTGATTAAAGAAAATTTTTATTTAGAATTTATATATTTTGAAGATATTTTAAATTATAAATTATATTCATTAAGTAATTATAAAATTAAAACTATATTTTTAAAATTTAAATTAAAACTAAAATAAACTATTCATAATTATTATTAGTAATTAATATTAAATAATTAAATAATATATATTTTAGTGATTGTAAATCAGATTATAACAAAAAATAAAAACATATTATAAAATTTTTATGACCAACCACTTCTCCAATCACTATCATGATTATATAATAGAAAGAAATAGGGACTTGAACCAGGAAGGAAAAACAAAATAAAAAGGGAAAAATTAACGGTTTTCTAATTTATCAAATTTGGAAATTCAGAAGTAAATTACTAATCCCGGAAAGCGACATGAATACTTGGGATTAGTTTATATGTGAGAAAGGTCCTATAATTCATTCCCTTACCAATTCATTCAATAGATAAGACTCTCGTTTCATGTTGTGGAAGTAATTAACTTGGTGCATTTCTATAGTTAGTAGTGAGTAATTACCCTTATTTTAGAATAATACTTTTGACTAACTATGCATCAAAGAGACATTAATATTGAGTATTGAACATAGCTTACTTAAGGTTACGTAGGAAATGCATGGAGTAGAAGTAGCAGTCCCATCCTCCAAATTACATATTCTACGAATTGAAGTTCAATTCTAATCCGTAAATTGGAGGTGCATTTGGAAATATGCCCTTAGGGCCCTTCCTTTCTTTTTCTGCTGATCACGAAACAATAAAGGAAACAAGACTTGCTGCAAAAACAGCACCAAGACACTAAAAAACAAAACCAGAGCAACTCGTCAGACAATTCTGAGAATGACCTTAGGCTCATTTTAACCGAAAGTTAAGTGACTAGTGTCAAAGAAGAAAGCCAAAATGAAGGTGAGGTTTAAGTATTAAAAAGAAAAACCTAGTGTAATGAATGCCTACCTAGTGTAATTAAAGTGGCATTGTGGCAATGATTGTACTCTAGTTTATCATATCTATTAATCATGTATATAGTTATCAATAGCCAATATGAACTAAGGTAATGATTTTGACAATGTAAGTGATACTTTGCCATTATGTACTTTGGCCTACTCCTTTTGTTTCAGACACAACAACCCATGGCCTAATCCTAATTAGTGACACCAGAAAACAAACACTTAAGTGAAAATGACGAAGAAGGAATGTATGATAGCTAAGAGGTAAACAATTGTCAAAACTATTGAAGAAATAAACTAATCAGTATTTATACATATGACCTGCATATTAACTTACCGCTTGATTAAAAGGGAAATAAATCTATTACTTATTCATTGTTTAGTCATAGTATCATACAATTGACGTTATTATCCCTATTTTATTAACTCAGTTTAGGATGGTTTTTCAACTTGACTATATATATGAACATTTCAAATTGTTCAGCAAACAAGTATTTTTGGCAAAACATCAATTAATGATTCATTTAGAATTTGATTTGGTATATTTTGAATCACTTATTTTCTTTTGCATTGCAAGTAGAGGTATAAAAATTACCAACTTTTCTCCTATTAATTGTAACTGTTGATACACATTTAGCATCACAACCTTGCCGAAAGATTCCTTTGACATGATTAGAGCTGTGATTTGACATTAAAATTTGGTATTCACTAGTTATTAACAAGTTATTATTGGAATAATTGAGATACAACACTACTACTTGGATAATGTGATTTCCCTAGCTGCTTTACGAATGATAAGATGAAGCCATGAAAATTCGTAACATTATAAGGCAAATTTGGTATTACAATTTAGAGCAACAGAAAGAAGTATAGAATATTAGTGGTGGAAAGCTTAATTTCCAAGTCACGGGGAAAAAGAAGAAAAAAGGCACATTGATGGTGGAGAGGGAACTCGAGCACTCTATAACGTAACTGCTCCCTTTATGTTCAGTGAATATATAATTTTTTTAATGAAAGGCTTGTTGAAAGAAATTGTTAACCTTTCCAATCGTGTGCACTCAAGAGATCACTTCTTTCATATTCTAATTTTTAATCAAACTATCACTTTTCTACGCCTTCAAACACTCATAAAAGTTGCACGCAGCATTTATCCAGGACGGTGGAATGTTGCTTCACATTTGCTTTTGATGCTTATCGCTTTTCTAGTAAGAACTAATAAAATATGATGATAATGGCACCCCCTTTATTGTTTGCTTTCAAATCTGCACAGAATATTTTAATTAATGAACAAAATAAAGATTTTTTAATGACTGTTAAAAATGTAATGAGAAGAAAATAAGTAATTAATAAAATAAAATAGATAAATTGAATGCAAGTTTTTTAAAAATAACCTAAATAATAAATACTATATGCTCAAGTACAAATTCCTCTCAATTATTAGAATTTACTACTAATGCATTAATTTATAATATAAGTCATAAACTTATTATGAAATATCAAATTAAGTCAGAAGGAACAAAAAAAGAAGTAAATTAATCAAACGTTTTAATTTAGGAACTGTAAATTATATATATATATATATATATATAGGGTGGCAAGTCATTTTAATAATTACAAATGATACAAATATAAATTCAAAAAGTATAATCGCAATTATAACAATTTATGGAAACAATACAAAACACAATATAGGTATTTTGATCAATAGGTTAGTCTTCTTGTGCCGTTACCATCATATTTGAGGTAAATTGCTCTACAACAAATCTATCAGCTCGTGAGAACATTTCTGAATTTGAAAAGAGAAGACACATTTTAATAATCCACAAAGAGAAGATTTAAGATTAGAGAAATTAAACAAAGTCAATGCAATATAATGTGGTTGTTGTCTTCAAATTTTTCTATGACACCATTTACAAAGCATATGGTATATAGAAAGAGAGACACTTTCTTCTTATATTCAATGGTATGTCGTTGTCCATTGCCTACCATATAAATCCTTGACTTTGGGTTTTAAAAATAATGTCAAACAAATATATATCATTTTGGCTTGGGGTTTCTTTAACAATAATAAAGCATTAATTCTAGAGAAAGTTTTGGAGGAAAGAATTTGGTAATTCTCATGGGCCAAAGGATCTGGTCTTTTTAATTATGGCATAAAGAAAGATTAGGCAGTGTATTGAGAAAATGTTGGTGCTGCATTAATTGCTTTCTAAAGAGTCTTGGGCTAGTTGATTGCACCTAGCCAATTATCTGCTCAAAAGGGAGTAGTAGTTAAGTCGTCTTCTACTGACCATTCAAAGACTGACTGATGAAGAAGGGAATGAATGTTGTCCTTGCAAGCGAGGGTACGTTAAGTTGTTATTCATTATTCCTTAAATTTTTTTGTAATTGTGAGAATCAAGATCCCAACCATTATTCCTTAACTTTGTTCTGTTAAGACTTCACAGAACAAAGTTAATTAATATTTTAAAAGGAGATGCTTGGCTTTTCAATTCTTTTTTCAGTTAAAATTAGATCCCAAATTTTTGAACCGTTTGATTGAGTGAGCACTAATTGAGAGTCCACGGTATGAAACCAGTTTTGCAACCAAGCAAACTTGCCAGATGGGAAGCGTCCTTTAATTTACATCAATGATATTTTTTCTCGAAATTATAAGAATCTAGAGGACCTACTCAATACGTCGTAAGATTCCTTATATTTATCAAATTTTCCTCATATTCATCAAAATTTCCTCATTTGGAAGGGTGAATATTAAAACGATCTTACAAGTGATTGATTTGCACAATTTTTTTTACCAAAGATGAGGATGAAACCTTCGTATTGTTCAAGTTATCAATTTTCGCTTGTATTTCTATCATTTGATCGACAGCCACAATTCTTTTTTTTTTCTTGGAAGGTAGTAATTTGTCTACTCCACTTGTTCGTTCACAGACAACTATTACTCGCCATCTCCTTTATCAGCTCTTCTGCTTCATCTACTGTCTTCCTCATCAGTAATCCTCCTAAAGCTATGTCAATCGTGCCTCTCATATGTGAGGTTACTCCGTTACAGAATGTTTGCAACAAAAATTCCTTGGGTAAGTTATAGTGTGGGCATTTCCGTTACAAATCCTTATATCATTCCCACGCTTTGTAGATCAATTCTCCGTCACTTTGCTGAAAGTTGGTAATTTTCTTGATGATTTTAGTGGTCTTAGTAAGGGGAAATACTTATCTAAAAAGG
This sequence comes from Erythroxylum tenue, assembly GCA_027568955.1. NCBI lineage: Eukaryota > Viridiplantae > Streptophyta > Magnoliopsida > Malpighiales > Erythroxylaceae > Erythroxylum > Erythroxylum tenue. Next base: position 24,113,735 of record JAOSBM010000003.1, read on the forward strand.
CACGAACTGGCTTATCGTAATTCATGACATTGGTTAGGTTGAGGGAATGATACCAAGCCTTTGTTCTATCTCTAAGGGTAAAAGAGAAATGCCTAATTCTGAGCGTATCTTCCAACATCTGATGGTACCAAAAGGTATCACATATTTAAAGAAAGTTCATTATATGTGTGTTAGGATCCTTGTTCGTTAGTCCATAAAACTGTACCTTTTGTTAAAACACTTTTAGGAGGGCTGGTTTGATTTCAAACGATACAGCTTGTACGAGTGGCCTAGCTACTCCTTGGTTAGCTGGATTGAACCCTGGTCTCATGAAGTCCATAAGGGTCCATTGTTGACATCCTTGGTTCGCTCCGTGGTCCAAATCTTGTTGAAATTCCTCGGCCACTGATGCATTTGCAATTTCCTCTTCTTCTTCTTCACACTGAGTTTTCCTAATGGATAGTTCTAGTCGAGTGATGTCTAAATCTACACTTTCAGTTGCATGACTCGATCTTCTCGTGGCTCTTGTGTTCATGCAAGAGCACGATTTTAGAAATAGAAGGAGTAATGAAAACAAAAATTAAAAACTAACTATACGCCTTAAACTATAGAACTAAACCAATTGCCTCTCTGGAAACGGCGTCAAAAACTTAATTGTGGTTTTCCGATGTGTGTAAGTTCTAATTAGTTAACCTCGATAATCCACAAGCGCACAGGTCGTTCGTGTAGTACATAAGGTGTCGATCCCATGAGGAGGGATAATCTAGTCCTAAAATCTAAGGCCAACATAATTCGTAGAAATTCAAAAGATAGCAAAACTGAAACAAGAATTCAATTCAATCATGCAAATCAATTCAAGCATCAATTACGAAAATATTAACAATTTAGCTATTGCAACACACTCAAGAATTAACCTAAGAAAACTATCAGTTGAGAGAAAGGAGAATTTAGCAATCTTTAATGCTAACCTAATCGATTATTACTTACCGGATTTTTGGTTTTAGACGATCCTAGGGTTAATTTCTCTCTCTCGAGTTATAACCATTAACCCTAAATTATAAACCCTAATTAGATTATGGGAAATTGCAATTTCTCAATTAATAACTTATCCAAAACCTTAATTAGATCTAAAATTGTCCAAGAACTATCGGGAACCTACACGAGATTGTTAAGTCAAAATGACTTTACGAATTAAATAGATTTTGATGATGAACAAATAAAAAGATAAATGAAAAAGCAGACGCAGAAGAAAAAGCAGACGCAGAATGAAAGGAGAAAAAAAGACGCAGACAAAGAGAAAAGCAGACGGAACTTAAGCGAAGGAAAAGCAGACGCAAGTTTATCTGAAGGAAAAACAGACGAAGCGGAAAAACAGATGAAGCGGAAAAACAGACGGAAGCTGAGTACAAAAAACAGACGATACGAAAAGCAGACGAAAGAAGTCAGAAGTATCAGACTGTGGAAGTTATAAAGCGCAACTGCCTAACCGTTTCTTTCAAGAATCAAGAAGCAGTTATTCAAGAAGCAGTTGGAGATGCAACTATAAACAGAGAGTCGAAGTCAAAGACAAAGACTACTGAAAAAATTTCCAAGTGATATTACGAAAAATCCTAGCGAGATTATTGAGCAAATATTGTACGAGCTATTTCTACTGTAAAGCTCGAGAAACAGTTTTATCTTGAAAGTGATACAGATAGCCTGAGGAGGCTAAGAGTAAAATAGTACC
>JAOSBM010000003.1:24129500-24141823 GCA_027568955.1 Erythroxylum tenue
TGTTGAAATAGTGTTTTAAGAAAATCCATGTCCGTCAAACGGACATGGGTGTCCGTTTAACGGACAAATTTTGTGTGAATAGTACCCATTGCGCTGCCTTTGTCCTTTTAACGGACATCAGTGTCCGTCTAACGGACACATTCGGGTGGAATAGTGCACTTTTGACACTTCGTGTCCGTTTAACGGACATGCCCTCAAAGTACTGTTCATTTTTTATTTTTGAGAAAATCAGTATGTTTTTAAAATCATCAAGAGGGTCTTTAATTTCAAGTGTTTACTAATGAAATGGAAAAAGGGTTTTAATCTAGTAGTTAAATTTACGATCAAGTCTAGGTTCAGGTGTAAGCCTCCGCCCAGTCGGGCTCCGAAAACGGGGTCCGACATGAAGTATCATTAGTATGAACACTAACATAAAGAAAAGAATCTTTGTAAAAAACAAAAATTATTCAATGCTTGGTAAAAAATATATCTTTTACATCTTCCACTCTCACTATTAAAGTCACTTATTTTCCCTCATGTTTATCTCTCGATTTTACTTTACCCATTTCTTTCCCCTTAATCTCATTTACTCACTCTCATATATCTTGAGTTGATCTTCATAAACTTGTTTTTAGTGATAATGGAGTCAAAACAATTGGTTTGACATTTATGATAAAGGAATAATGTTTTTTGTTCCATCATGTATGGAGCTCCTATCAAACTCCCAAGGATACCTTCAAAGAATATGAAACTCCCAAGGATATCTTTAAAGAATATGACCTATTTGTATATGTACCATATTACAATGCACCTTATCCTTGTACCTCCTATTTGAAAAATAAACTAGTGCTTACTTTTTTACCCTAACCTTCCTACTCTTATTTAATAATTGTAAATTGTACAATTTAGGGTATGTTGTAGTTAGTAGTCCTAACTTCTCCCTAATTCCACTTTAGTACATTTTCACAATTCTCTCCTTCTATGCTTATACTAAAATCATGATCCTTGATGGAATAGCTTATATAGAAGAGACTATCTAGTTGTTTATTCACACCAACTTCTCCCACATGCGTACTCAATGCTTTTGTAGTGACCAAAAACCCTTCCCTTATTAGGTCTTTCAATAATATTATCATCACTAACATTTACTAAATCAAGCATATCTCACACATCTCCTCTTTAATTTTGTACACATACTCTCCAACAGTCCTTGACATCATAAACTTCTTATTAAGATTTTGTGAAGCCTATATGCCCTCTTCTTGAGCTTTTAAAATATTTGATATTTTGATTCTTAGTTATTGAAGAGGAATTGGTTTTAGCTTTCTCTTTAGTACTTTAGATTTGATTGATTTACATTTAGGGTTTTGAACTTTACGAAACCCAATTAAAGGTTTTATTTATTCAACTAGAGGCTAAGAAAATAACAAAACTTAAAAATAAAAAATTGAGCTTTATGAAACCTAGTTAGACCAAATAAACAAAAAGAAGAATAAACTGACAAGTAAGAATTAAATAGCAAAAATAGCCAAAAAACATAATATAGATGATGCATAGAGTATTTTGTTCTTTTTGGTGAAGAAATAAAAACCCTTGTAAAAGATAATGTAATATGTTAGTAACCCATTTATTTTTATATGGGACTTTTTGGGAAATCCTCTTGATAAAACCTTGCTGACTAGGGCTTTAGAGAGATGTGGCTGAGTTATCTATCAGAGATAAAGAGTTTGTGAATGAATTACAACAGTTTGTTAATTAGTTACAACTAACTTTGACTTTTAAAAGTCTTATTAGAATTGGATTATCATGACAACTAAGCAAACCACTCTACAATTTCAAATCAATGATTCTCTTAAAATAATTTTATTTTTAATTTTTAATTTTTTGATTTACTTGTAAAATCAAAAAATAAAAAGCAAGAGACTTAAGAACAATATGTTTTAACAAATCTTATTCAATAAAATGGTCAAGATTGATCAAGATCAAGAACACAAATATCACATTAACAATGAATAAATAAATAAATAACAACAAGAATTCAAGATCAATATGATGAAGAATTTAATCAAAAAAGTAAAGAAAACTCAAGCAATAAATAAAAAATGACAAGAGTTTTATTTAGAAATAATAAAAAGCCAAGAACGACAATTATACTAAAGGAATTGGAATGGATGGTATAAGAAGACATAAAATATTAAAAATGTGAATAAAAAAACTAAAAAAACTTGAATATATAAGGATATTCTAGTAGCTAATTTTGATATGACCCTCATCAATATAGCTAGTAAGATATTGATAAAAAAAGGAATAAAGATCATTATATCAAGATAAATTTATTAAAAAATATACCAAAAATATAAAAGAAGGGTATAAATCCCCACACGTACAAAAAAAGATAGGATGATATTGATAAGATTGTGAGGTTAATCATCACTAGAAAACTAGAAAAGATCACAAGTTATTAGAGAAGTTAAAAGAAGTGTTTCTCCAATCAAATAATGAAGAACCTAGTGTTTTTAATTAATGAACAATATCTTCTCTATTGCATTAATAAGACAAAGTTTATAGGTATAAAATGCCTAAGAACTAAATTTTTAAAAAAGAAAATAACATTCTTATCGTAATCTAATTAAAAAAATTAATGAATACGTTTTAAAAATCCATTCTTTCTATAAATATAAATTTGAAATTCAAAAACTAAAATATCTAATCTCCGAATATGGTATCAATCTAACTTTTAAACTAATGTTGATTAGCTTTTACAATTTATGGGTACTTAACATGGATAAGTCTAGTATCAGTCATAAGTACCACTTTAGCTTCGGTTTACTTCTATTTCTCTAATCTCCAAAGCCAATATAAGACTAACACTAGAAACCAACATAATATTGATGCCAGCTATACTATGTTTCCACTTTTTATAGCTTGCCTTTTCACTTGAATCAATAGTATATGCTTGAATTCAGTCTCTTGAAGTTGAAAAGTTTCACCACTTGCATAAAGATCGACCATTAAGTTACTGAGAGCTTCTTTGGCTTTCTTTGCTCTACTCCTTGATAATGGTCCTCTAATGCTCTCCTATAGACATCTACCATCTTTTAGTGTTTATAGTCAACCTAAGCACTTCTTTATATCTTCTTTGCTTAGAGTCTTATATAGCTTAAATAGATGTTTGATTCCCATCACTAGTAGTTTTCCATTTTTTTATCATATGAGTGAATGTATTAGAGATTTTTTTTTACTAAATTTTATTACAACTTTCAAATATTCCTACCAACAGTGTTTCATCACCAAAGGATGAGAAAGATAAATTGTATTTTATGATGAGAAAGATAAATTGTATTTTATGAAATCTATGCAATAATAGTTTGAGAGGATGAATATGATGTTTAGAGACCTTAGAAGTTGAATAAAGTTACAAGATACTACTATAGCCAATTTGCAAAGTGGAAAATCACCACAAGTTCTTAATGTATATAAAAAATAAAGCTAAGTTTTCTGAAATGAATTTGATGATGATGATCTAGCATATGAGGCTAATGGGTACAAATTTAGACCTTGAAGGGCAGTTAGGCATATTTAGGAGCAAGAAAAGGAGGCTAGAGTTCAAACAATAGTGGTCATGATTGTTAATAACATCAAGATGGTCATACCTTCCGTTAAATTAAGGATAAAAATGATCTTAAAGATAATTTAGGGTAGGAGATACTGATAGAATTGATCCTTTATTGCTAAAATTACTCTGATGAGAAAAAGAAAATTCTGGCCGTAGTAGAGTTTATCAATTATGCCACAATTTAGTGGAATGACATGTTTACTAATTACAGAAGAATATATGAGTGACCTATAGAGATTTGAAATAAATTAAAGGTTCTTACAGAAATTTTATCATTCATAATCAAATTTGTTTTGATCTTCTATCCTAATCCATGACACTTTGTATTATATATTTTTTAGATAACTTTTTTTAATGATTCCAAAAAAGGGACAAAAAGTAGTGATATTTGATTTAAGGGGAGTGATAAAATTTAAGGGGAGTTATTATTTTGTCATTTTTGTTTTTCTTTCGCTTTATGTGATATGCTTGAGTAAATTTATGTTATCTATATGTGTAGATATTTATTTGACAATGAATATTTCTTTTATTCTTAATATTAAATTATGTTTGTCCATGAATTAAGCGGGCTAATCATTATCTTAATGATTGTTTATATGCTTGATATTATGATAGTTCTCCAATATCAAAAATATTTTACATCATCATAAAGGCAGAGAATGTTGAACTAAGGGAGGTCCCAATTGATTTTTTCATGATAAAATTACTATTAGTGAATTTATTATTTTGATAAAAAGCAATATAAGAACAAAATGAAGCTATAAACTCAAGAAAATAGTTTCTAAAGTTAATAACGAGAAGTTAAAGTTTACGATCGTCAAAATGGATATCAAAATAACAGCTAAAAAAGATCAAGGCTCATCAAATTCATTTTACATTTTGTATTATTAGTTGTAATCTCACTTTACGAATTTGATGATCTTAAAGGCTCATCATGTATAAACATTCCATTTTACTTTGTTGTATGAGTCTTTTCATTCATTAAGAGGAATTAAATTTTTTGTTTTTAATATAAAATCCTTTTGAACTTTTAAACAAACTTTAGGAAATATTTTAGGAAGTTTTTAAATTATAATTTTATTAAAAAAATTATGTTTGAGCATTTGAAGGTGATAAAACTATGTTTTTAGAGGGATTAGTTGAACTTTGTTGTAATATTAGTTAATGTATTGGACAACTAATGTGTCATATCATTCCACTAACATGCCTATTAGTCGACTAGTCTTTTAATGGCTAGTAAATCTATGCATTCAATGTATATTGATCAACCAATATGTTATATCAGTTAACCAGTGTCTGCAAATAGTCGTTTTAATGGCTAGTTTTTTACTCCAATATTTAGGAAAGGTCTCAAAACCTTATAAATAAGTGTCTTCTCATTAATTATCATCAAAAAATATTTAAATTTCTTATACACGCATTTTTCCTCGAGAAGAAGCTAGCTGTTGGACACCCCACCCTCGCAAGATACATGCCCGACGTCCTAAGTGACATCTAAACACGCATCCCACAAGGGTGGTGAGCTGTCAATCACCAAAATAACAAATTAATTTCTTAAGAACAATTGTAACTCTATATCTCTAGTTTATTTTGAAATAAGAACCATCTCATTCGAAGCTCTATAGATCAAGATATGTATAAAAAAACCAAAGTATGTTCATAACCAATTCATACTCTTCCAACCGATTCCCTCATTTTCTTTCCATCAATCTTTTTCAAATAAACACCAAAGGCTATCAATTTTTATAGAGAGAGAGGTGAATGTGTTAGGAAACAATTGGTCTAAGAATCACTTCATTTAGAGGTCATATGACGAAGTTATGGCTAAAAGAATCAAACATGTTCAGAATTGGAAAACCCTTCGGGTGGCGAAACATTGGTGAAGTTACAAGGTGCGATTACACCTTTCCATGTCGCGAGTGCACCTGAGGCTACTCCCAGGGTGCGGTCACACCTATCCTTGTCACGAGTGCACTTGAGGCTACTCCCAGGGTGCGGTCACACCTATCCAGGGTGCGGGATCGCACCCTATTTCCTCGTGATCGCGACCAAGGGTTTTATATATCATGTGCAGCCCTACTAACTTATAATGATCATATCTCTCAACTTCGATATCCAAAAATTTCATACTTTATATTGTTGTAAAGCTTGGAAGATAAGTTACAAATTCCAAGAAGACACCTTTGTCTAATTCAGCCTAGTTGTATACAATTTTTCCCTTGAAGTCAAAACATAAATTTTACCCCTATGAAAGACTTGAAAAAATGCAATGTACAACTTGGAAGGTCAAGAGCCAAAATGCAATCATATTTCATTAACATCAAAAGATAAGAGTTTACAAAGCTTTAGATACATATCAACATCTACGTCAAGACTTAACACAAAATACAAAATACATTGGATGCTTATGTTTGATATGCTGCTAAAGCTACTCAAAAGTTATCAAACTAACTTAATAACTAAATGTAGCTATCTCGGAGTTTATCTAATTGCCTTGCAAGGATCAACAATTTTCTCATTCTGCACCTGAGGATAAAATAGTGGGTTGAGCTACAAAGTTCAGTGGCTAATATATTAATAGCCATTGGCAACAAGCCATACAGTCAAACATATATACATACATTTATCCATATACACCTATATCTCATTTTAGCTAGCAAATCCATCATGCACAATTCTACTTCATAACTCATAGTTCAAAATGTCATCACATAGAACATATCATAATCATCAAAGCATGGCGCTCAATCTTGCATCATAACTTGACAAATCAAAATGCAAATGCACAAATAAATGGCTCGAGAGTTTCATGAAATGAAGTGGGGAAACTGAAGTTTACGCCATGAATGAAATGAGTGCATTCTTTAGATCTCATATGCTAGAAGTGGGCAGCTGGGAGAAAACTTTAGATCAGCTTGCAAGTGAATAACGAAATGGTATCTCTCTTTCCTAAACACAAACAAATTTCAATGAGCAATTTATTCCCATACATTTTTCATACTTTCATGCTTTTTCCTCTTTCCATTTATACAAAATGCCATGACATTTTTCAAGGCATAACATGATCATAATCACAATGCATTTTGAACAATTACCATAATTAAAATCAAGCCATTTTAGCACACAATACACATCTAAGACATTTTGCACATATTACACAACAACTATAAATCAATTACCCACCTAATTGGCTCGCAAAATCCAAGTTAACACAACATTCCCATAAAAATGTATAAAGCTTCAAAATCACAAAATGATAAAACATCAAACTTAAACTTGACATACCCATAGTCTATCTAGGTTAGAAAGACCAAAACCTAGTTTAGAAACCCTAAAAAAATTCAATTAGGTCTCTTAAGTCAACTTCTTTCTCCATTGATTTCTAACACAAAAATCCATTTCTTCCTATCTCCTTTTTCTAACCAACTAGTAGGAAGAGTAATGGAGTTTACCTTAACAAGATGATTCCTCTTCTTCTCTTCTTCTTTCCTTCTCCCTTCTCCCACGATTTTCTTCTTCTTTCTCTCTTCTTTACGATTTCTCTCTCTTCCTTTAGCTTCTCACGACTCTCTCTTCTCTTCTTTCTTATTCAAGACAACAATTTGTCTTGATCTTCCAAAAATACCCCTCTTCTTTGTTTGTCCTTCCAATTTTTACCCTTCTTTCATTTAGTTCATCTACTAACTCCTTATTTCTCTTAAACGCCATATTAATTATAAATTAATTCTAATCTTTTCCATTCTAATTTCTAATTTCAACTTATTCTCACTAATTAATGGACTTAATTTAAAAAATACAAACAAATAACAAACAAATCATAAAAAATAATTAAACAAATAATTAATAATTAAAAAAATTTGATGTCCAATAACTTTCCTCCTCTAAAAGAATTTCGTCCTCGAAATTCTTACCTGATTCATTGAAGACGTGTGGATCCTTCTCTTTCATTTCTTCCAAAGGCTCCCATGTTGCCTCCTTTCTTGTATGGTTCTTCCATAAGACTTTAACCAGCCTCACTGTCTTGTTTCTCAAGACCTTTTCCTTTGAATCCAGAATCTCTACTGGTTGTTCTTTATTAGTCAAATTCTCTTTTAATTAAACTTCTAAAGGTTAGACTATGTGCGAAGGATCTGATCGATATTTCCTTAACATCGATACATGGAAAACATTGTGAATCTTGGACAATTCTGGTGGCAAGACTAACTTGTAGGCTAAAGGCCTAATCTTCTCAGTGATCTTATAAGGGCCTATATATCTTGGACTAATCTTGCCCTTCTTACCAAATCTTAAAACCCCTTTCCTTAGTGAGGCTCTAAGAAACACTTTGTCTCCAACTTCAAATTCCATCTCCCTTCTATGCACATCTGTATAGCTTTTCATCCTATCTTGAGCTACTTTAAGTCTCTGTTTCACCAATTTAATCTTGTCAACTGTAACTTGTACCAACTTAGGCCCTAAAAGCCTCCTTTCACCTTCCTCATCCCAATAAATAGGAGTTCTACACCTCCTATCATACAAAGCTTCAAAAGGTGCCATCTGAATTTCTGAGTGGTAGGAATTGTTATAAGCAAATTCACTAAAGGAAAGTGATCATCCCTTGAGCCTTTGTAATTCATAACACAAACTCTTAACATTGCCTCTTCTCTCTGATTGACCATCAGTCTGTGGATGGAAAGTTGTGCTAAAGTGCAACTTGGTTCCTAAAGCCTCTTGTAATCTTTCCCAGAACCTAGAGGTGAACCTGGGATCTCTATCCGAGACTATAAAACTTAGAATCCCATAAAGCTTGATTATCTCATCTATATATTTCTTGGCAAAAGCATTCAAATAATCCGTCTGTTTAATTGGCAAGAAATGTGCTGACTTAGTTAGCCTATCAACAATCACTCATATTGCATCATGCTTCTTGCTTGTTTTTAGTAATCCTATCAAGAAATTCATTATAATCTTCTCCCATTTTCATTCAGGAATCGATAAAGGTTTAAGCTTACCAATAGGCGCTTGATGTTTTGCTTTAACTTGCTAACACACTAAGCATTTTCTAGCATACTCTGTAACATCTTTCTTCATTCCTCTCCACCAAAAGTGCTCTATCAATTCTTGATACATTCTCGTACTCCTTGGATGCATTACATAGGGAGCATTCTGTGCCTCATCAAGAATCTCATCCTTCAACTCTAACTTGCCTAGAATACACAATCTGTTACTTACCACTATCAATCCATCTTCTGTTATCTCTATTTCAAAGGGTTTACCATTTTTAATCTCTTCTCTGAACCTTCAAATACTCATTTTCCTCCTGCAATTCTTTAATCTTCTCATTCACCACTAGCCTTACTCTAAAATTTGCCAATACACAATCAGATTCAGCTTGCTTTAATGTCACTTTAAGTCTGACTAATTCCTCCAACAAAGGAAGATATACTGTCTCCACATGGGCCATAGTAGATTTCTTACTCAGTACATCCGCTACTACATAAGCTTTCCCTAGATGGTATTCTATCATCAAGTCATAATCCTTTAATAGTTTTAACCACCTTCTCTGTCTCAAATTCAGCTCTTTCTAGCTCATCAAATACTTAAGACTCTTTTGGTCTGTAAACACCCTAGTGGTGACACCATATAAGTAGTGTCTCCATATTTTCAACGTAAAGATTATGGCATCTAACTCCAAGTCATGCGTAGGATAATTCATCTCATAGGCAATCACTTTATCTCATTTCATCAACATACACCCTAATCCCTTCCTCGAGGCATCATTGTATACTATATATCCATCACTACTAGAAGGTAAAGTCAAAATTGGTGTAGTTGTGAGCCTATTCTTCAATTCCTCAAAGCTCCTCTAACATTCTTCTGTCCATACAAACTTCTGATTCTTCCTCGTCAATTTAGCAAGTTGGGCTGCTATCATGGAAAATCCCTTTACAAATCTTTTGTAATAGCCAGCTAGACCTAAGAAACTCCTCACTTCTGTTATATTCTTAGGCACTTCCTATTTAACCACAACTTCTATTTTCCTCGGATCTACGTGTACTCTTTTTTTCTAAAATTACATGTCCAAGAAACACCACTTCCCTTAGCCAAAATTCATATTTATCTAATTTAGCATACAACTCTCTCTTCCTCAGTGTCTCCAAGGAAATTCATAAATGTTCCTCATGCTCTTTGTCACTCTTGGAATAAACCAATATGTCATCAATAAAGACTATGACAAATCGGTCTAAGAAATGCTTGAAGACTCTATTCATTAAGTCCATGAAGGCTACAGGGGCATTCATTAGTCCAAAGGGCATGACTAAGAACTCAAAATGCCCATATCGTGTTCTAAAAGTCATTTTTGACACATCGAACTCCTTTAATCTCAACTGATGGTAACTTGATCTTAAGTCTATCTTGGAGAAGACTTTTTCTCCTTGCAATTGGTCAAACAAATCATCTATACGTGGAAGCGGATATCTATTCTTGATAGTGACATCATTCAACTTCCTGTAATCCACACACATTCTCAATGATCCATCTTTCTTCTTCATAAAAAGAACCGGAGCTCCCCAAGGTGAAAAGCTAGGCCTAATGTACCCTTTTTTCCAATGACTCTTCTAACTACTCTTTAAGCTCTTTCAATTATGTCGGAGCCATTCTATAAGGCAGAATTGACATCAGTACGATACCTAGAAAAAGTTCGATGGGAAACTCAATTTCCCTAGGGGTGGCAGTCCTGGTAATTCCTCTTAAAAGACTTCCGAAAATTCCATGACCATAGGAATATTTTCTAACTTCCCTCCATCTACCTTTGTATGTACCGCATATGTCAAGAATGCTTCACACCCTTTCCTCATCATTTTCTCCGCTGTCAAGGCCGAAATCACTCTAGGCAGACTTACTTTCCTGTTCCTTATAAACACCACCTTCCTTCCGTTGTCCAAATCAAACTCCAATGTCTTCTGTTTGCAATCTAAATTGGCATTATACCTTTCCAATGTATCCATGCCCAAAATTACATCTAATCCTCCCATCTTTAATGGCATTAGATCCACCACTAATTGTCCTCCACCAATACATATTTCACAATCTCTATAAACTTGACTAATAATAATATACTGGCCGATTGGATTACTAACCATCAAAGGAATATCCAATGGGCTCAAAATTCTATCATACATAGTTCTACTTGATGAAATAAATGAATGGATAGAACCGAGGTCAATCAAAACAACACTATCATCATCAAATAATTTAACCGTACCAGTCACAACTTCTAGAGCAATTTTTGCATCCTCCAATGTCATTATAAACACTCTAATTGGTGCTTGCCCCCTCAGTCTTCCTTGAGGATTCACTTTCTTAGCTGTATCAGAACTGCTCACTTTAGTTGGAGTCTTATTTCCCACAGTCTCAGCCCTCCTTAAAGCTTGCATCCGAGTTTTCTCCTGTCTTGCATACTGAGGGCACTCTCTAGCCATTTTCCCTTTCTTCCTATAGTTAAAGCAAGCTCCAGTCAGCCTATAACACTCCCCTCCGTGGAATTTCCCAAAAATGATCACATTTGAGAATGGGTGGCTTATCTTCATCTCCCCTTCTGCTGCCTCCAGTCGTTGAGTCTTGATGGGAAATAGGTCTCATTTATCTAGACCTGCTTGAACCACTGCTCCTCTCCTCAAACTGTACAGGGAAAGTTCTGGCACTCTTGTCTGACATAAGAGTACCACCCTCCCTCCTAAATTGTTCTCTCCCTTTCCTCTTTCTATTCACAACACTCTCCCTTTCCTCTTTCTATACTCTTAACCCTTAGTGCTGCTTCAACCAACTATTGAAAATCACAGAAACTCCTGTGCCTGTGATCGAAAGGGCCCACTACCGTGCCTTACAAACGTTAGCCGCCAAAATTTTTCTTGTTGAATTAAGCATGATTTAGATTAATTATGAGGTTTGATGGAAAAATTTTTGGAGCTAATTATTATGTTAATATTGGTAAGATTTTATGTCATAGGGTGATTACATTTAAGTGTTAATGTTATAAGAATGTATTAAGGGCAAAATGGGCAAGTTACTTAAGGTTAAAAGCTATAAGGCTTATATTGGAGGGAAAAAGGGAAATTTGACGATTAGTAAGGGTATAAAAAGAAGAAGTTATTGGTTTGTTTGAAAATGAAGAAGAATCGTGGATGAAGAGAAGAAGAGAAGAAAAGAACAGAAAAAAGAAGAGAAGAGCTAGGGTTTGGAGATCTTTGAAGAGTTTGAAGAATTTGAAGCTTCAACAAGTAAGTATAAGCATCGTTCTTATTGGTTAGATAAATGAAACATGTTTTGATTTTAGTTAAGGGATGAACATATGTGGGAAGTTGTTAGTGAATGATATAGAAAAGTGCTCTTTTAGGGTTAATGATCATAGATAGATTTTGATGTATTTGTTAATGATATTGGGTTAAAATGAGCTTAGAAATGAAGTAAGAATGATGTTTTAGGGTTAAGATGGGTTATATTTGAAGGATGGGAAGTATATGGATGAAGAATGTCGGAAAAAACAGGTTTTCGGAGATTTTTGGAGTCGCAAGTCGCAGCGCGCTCCAACATTCTCGCCGCGGCGAGCTCCAATTTTTCTGCACCGACATGTTTTGGTATTTTTGGCATAACTTTTGATGTAGATGTCAAAATTGAGTGATTTTTGATTTGTTGTAAACTAGAGACATAGGGATACAAGTTTTATGAAGAAATAAAGATGTAATTC
>JAOSBM010000003.1:24157377-24180311 GCA_027568955.1 Erythroxylum tenue
TATTTGTTAATTTTTTAACTAATACAAACTATTCGTAATAAAAGTATCAATAAATTACATATTTCTAATCATATTAAGGATTAGGGGCATATTCGTCATTTGCACTATTTTTCGTTCTGTCCCTTGTAATCAAACACATTTTGTCCTTAAGACGGAGACAGTTTTCTCTGTTCTGTCCACTATAACCAAACAGCTCACTGTCACTATTTTTTATTCTGTTCCGTCTCTGAGAATTCTGTTTCGTTCTATCTCCAATTACTGGAGACAGCAACCATACAGGCCGTGGGAACATTTTATTTTGAGTCGTTTGAATATTAACAAGTGACTGACAAGATCTTTTATCATGAACAGAGCAACAGCCATCAGCAAACACAAACATGTATCCACAATTCATCGATTGCCGAACACTTAACAAATTATCTGCTAAGTTAGGAATATACTGCATATCACGAAGTTTAACACTATCGTGTGTGGTTTTAATGACAATTGTACCTATCCCTTCAACCTTCATTTCCTTGTCGTCTCCAAGTTGAACTTCTCCTTTATGGGACTCATCAAGTTCTTTGAACAGCACGTTGTTCCAGACATGTGATTTGACCATTCTCTAATTGAAGGCATTGTTGATAGGAGAATGGGCCGTGAATTTGATATGGATTCAGATTCAATGACAAATTTTCTTGAGGAGGGAGGAATTAATGTGAGCAGGAACAAGGATGGCATACGTGATGGGGGTGAACTTGTCATTCTAGTTAGACCTATGTTCAAAGCTAGGACCGAAAGATTTAAAGAGGTTTTCTATGTGTATGTGGGTTAATTTGTGAAGAGAATAGAGTACATCAAGCTTATTAGAGGAGAGCTATCTAAATCACAGCCCAAATTCATTAATTTATCTCAAATCCTTAAATTGGACACACTTAAGATTTGAAGACCATTGTATTAAGTTGTACATCATGATCAGACTTGAAAGCGCGTTAGGCCAAGCCTAGACGTATTTTTATTATTCTATTTTGGACATGTTTTATGTTATAATTATATTTTGAGCTTCTATGTATTTTAAGCCTTTTAGCATTTAGTCTAAGTATAAATATTTATGTTTTAAGATTTTTGGAGGACAACTTTTGATCATAATGTTTTCTGTGAGCCGTCGGCCATCTTGAGAGGAGAAAACCCTCATGTTCTTGTCAATTTAGGAATTGAATTTCACTTATCAACTGAATCAGATTGTAGTGTAATTTTGATCCTACCCAACTTTCTTAGTTTGTTCTTTACCCATTATCTAAGTTGCTCGAGACAAGTTTTTTCGTGAGGTCTAATAGGTAAATTTAAAACCTGCGCATTAGATTTAATTTTAGTTAATTTGAAATCTATCATCTTCTTTCTTTGAATCCGAACTTTTCAATTTTTCAATTCCTTGGTAAGCCTTAAAGTTGCTCCCTTCTTCACCTTTCTCAATGAAATTAGCTTGCTTCTCCTTATCTCTTTGTTTAATCCAACAATTAGCGTCTTTGTGACCTATTTTTTTGACAGTACCAACATTGGACACTGCTCTTATTGTGACGTTGGCCTCCGATTTGGCCATGTTCTCTACCACGACCGCAACCTCGACACCTCTGCCTTGTCCTTGACCACTGAAATTTTTTCGATTTTCCCTTATAAAAAGACTCCCCCTTCACTTGAAACGCCTTTTCATCAACCTTGCCAGAAGATGATCTATTAAGCATGTTTGCATGTGCTAACAGAAAGCTAATCAATTCATCAAATGAATAAATAGATAAATCCTTTGACTCTTCAATCGTACTAACCACATGATCAAATTTTGGGGTTAAACTTCTCAAAACCTTGCTCATAATAACAATTTCATTACTAACACATTCATCTTATGACCTCATAAAATTCACAACCCCAGACACTCTAGATAAATATACTTCTACTGATTCGCTATTTTTCATTGCCAACATTTCAAAATCTCGATGAAGAGTTTATAATTAAGCAGTAATTACCTTTTTGTCGCCCAAATATTCTTGCTTTAGAATTTTCCAGGTTTGTTTTGCTGTTTGAGCTGATGAAATTCACAGAAAAACGACGTCGTCCAGTGCCGATTGGATGAGAAATACAGCTTTAGCGTCCTTTCGAATCTCCCGCAATCGTTGTTCAGGATTAGCCGGTGTCGAATTTGACTCTTGATGATACGCTTTCTCCACCAAGTCCCATAGCTTTTGAGACTTGAACATGATTTGCATATTAAGGCTCCAGAGGTGATATCTTTCTTCTTTGAAGATTGGAATCAGGGGCTGAGATGCTAGGTTGGTGTCGTTGCTTGGCATGGATGAATTTTCTTTCACAATTTTGTGTCTACCTCGCTAAAGTTGTGTTGGGAGAACAAAGATGATAAAAAGAGGTAGATAAAAAATAAAAATACCTACATTAACATAGCACCAGTGGTCTAGTGGTAGAATAGTACCCTGCCACGGTACAGACCCGGGTTCGATTCCCGGCTGGTGCATTTATTTTTCTTTTTTTATTGATCTTCTTCAAGTGATCGTTTCCCCGCAAGTGTTCTTGTGGTCTGCATTACCTACCCACCTCTAACATTTCTCTTTGCAACTTCCTTTTTTTTTTTCTTTCTTTTTTCAAAATAATCAACCTACCTCTCTTTCCGAATTAGCTGCAAGCATCCAACACCCTCCAAACTAAAGATGACAGAAGAGAATAGTATCCAAGTTCCCAGAGTTAATCTGGGCAGTCAAGGACTAGAGGTAACGTTTCAATTTTCAGAAATATAAGACATTTCTAGTTTCTCTGTTTCATATCACCTTTCTGTTCAGATCCCAACTGTTTTCTTTTCGCTTTCATATGAACTCTGATTTCTAGTTACCAAAGGATGTAGCTTTTATAGATTCAGGTTACTTGTTACCTAGCCCAGTTGAGGATACGGTTAGCAAGTTTTACTGCAAACTTAATGAAAGGTTATGGCTTCACTTTACTGAATTTCTTTTCGCCATACTTTTCTTTGAGATCCCAGCTGGTTTTTAACATAAACTTTGGGTTCTGGTTGCCAAAGAATGTAGTTTCCATAGGTTGATATTAGTTGTCATGTATCCCAGTTTGAGAGACGGTAAAATAATTTACTGTTTATGGCTTCACTTTATCAGAAGAGAAACATTTTTTAGAACTCTAACCCCATCTTCCATTTGCATTCTAACTGGCAGAGAAGTCTGCATACCATCTTATTGGTTTTGTATCTATTAACTCTTTTCATGGGATAAAGATGCTTCATTTTTGCAGTTTGTTCACAGAGAAAGGTGCTTGATCCTCTTTATCTTTTTCCTTTTCACATTGTATTCACATGCTTTTTATCCTATGGGCTTTTTAGGTGTCAAAGTTGGGGTTTGGATGTATGGGTTTAACTGGAATTTATAATGCTCCTCTCTCCGATGAAGATGGAATCTCAATAGTGAAGGATGCCTTCCACAAGGGAATCACATTTTTTGATACAGCAGATATCTATGGACCCCATACTAATGAAACTCTGGTTGGGAAGGTACCTACTTCTGCCTGTGACTTTATCTAGTTTGTGTTTTGACAGTGGGAAATACAAACTAGTCTTTAAATTCAACACTAATGTCAGATATCATTTTCAGGCCTTGAAGCATTTACCCAGGGAAAAAATTCAATTGGCTACCAAGTTTGGTATTGTTGGAGTTCAAGCTCCTCATGTGATAGTTAAGGGCACTCCTGAATACGTTCGCTCGTGTTGTGAAGCTAGCTTGAAACGCCTTGGTGTGGATTACATTGATCTATATTATCAACATCGAGTGGACAAATCTGTGCCTATAGAGGAAACCGTAAGAGATCTTCTTTTTCTACTGGACGTCTGATGTGATTATCTGGCATGCATGATGTATCAACTCACTATATAGCTGCTATTCTAATTTATGGAAGTATGAGGGCTTTTACTTGATGACTATCCTGGACATGTAGATGAGTGAACTGAAAAAGCTGGTGGAAGAGGGAAAAGTAAAGTTCATTGGCTTATCTGAAGCCAGTCCTGATACAATAAGGAGGGCGCATGCAGTTCATCCCATTACAGCTGTACAAATGGAGTGGTCCCTTTGGACTCGTGACATTGAGCAAGAAATTATTCCACTTTGCAGGTCAGGTCCATACCAATATTGTAGCAACAAGTGATAATAACACCGCCACCTTTTAGAGAGTTTACGAGAAAATTATAGTGCCCATTTTTGGCAGCAACCCCACGAGCTAAAAGTTGTATTCTGGAGAATTTAGATTACTGTTCTAAGACTTCTGTCTGTGTAGGGAGCTTGGCATTGGAATAGTTCCGTATAGTCCTCTCGGTCGTGGATTCTTTGCAGGCAAAGCAATTGTGGAAAGCTTGCCTGCTAATAGCATGTTGGTATGTATTGTCTTATCCTTTTATTGAGACATAATGCATCAAAAGATCTTCACATAAGAATGTAATTTAGGTTCAGTTTTTATGATCGTTTTACGGTAATTGTTCTGAAACATTCAACATGTGCTTTCAATTAGTAAAATTTTATGTGACATTGGATTCCATATATATCGTTCTTGAAAGTTGTTGCACCATGATTTGATATTTTTCTTCAGTGATTGGATGAACTATTTTACAATGTTGAGATTCTAACTTTTTTACTTTATAGAAAGTCAAATTGATTAACTTAATTATAGTAATTTCTATTTTTAGGCTACACATCCTCGATTTCATGGAGAAAACTTGGACAAGAATAAAATCATTTACAATCGACTGGACAACCTTGCAAAGAAACATCAATGCTCTCCTTCGCAACTAGCTTTGGCATGGATTCTTCAACAAGGAGATGATGTTGTTCCTATCCCTGGTCAGTGACTTTCTTTCTCCATTGCATCAACTTAAACTGGCTTACATTGTTACAAGATACTAACATGAGATGTTCCAGCAAATGTAGTGTATAAACTTCAGTACAATTTGACATATGATCTTACTCAAGTATTATTAAGGTTTGAAAACAGTAGCTGTGCAGTGGGTTTCCTGTATTAGTGAATTTAGGATAAACAAGAAGCCAATAGACTGCATTACTAGCTCGCAGATTTTCTCCGCAACGTAATCTAAACATCCATTAGCTATCTTTCTAGCCATATCAAAAATTATGCTATGATCTGGGGAAACTTCAAAATTTGCATGCTAACCGTAATGCATACTGGTTAGAGATTGCTTGTCTGTTTGGAGTTTTAACAGATTTGCTGTAATTTACTTACTGGGTCTTTCCATCCTCTGAGTTTCTTCATTATATTGCATCGTTTGAAATGCAGAAGATGGGACACTACTGCATTATCATTTAACTGTTTGACATGGAATTATTGCAGGGACTACCAAGATAAAAAACCTGGATGAGAATATAGGTTCTTTAAGGGTGAAACTTACAGCAGCCGAACTCAAAGAAGTTTCTGATGCTGTACCTATTGAAGAGGTAGCAGGCGATCGAACCTATGCATCCATGAGCTGTTTGTCATGGAAGTTTGCTAATACCCCACCTAAAGATGGCAAACTTTCAACTTGAATGCAATTATAAACAACAATTTGTTCCTTCGGGACTTGGGAGTAGAATAATGACTTGACAAGTGGAATTCTTTCGATACTACTAAGTCGATCAATAATAAATTAGAGCTGGTGTGGCTACAGAACCACTTGGCTTAAAGGATGAGGTCTTTGGTTAAGAATCTTAAATTTCTATACTGATACGTACAAGCATAGCTAGGGCAATTATGAAGCTTTTAGCATCCAACATAAACTTCAAAGTTGAGGATTCTCGAAAGGGACAACACATGCTACTTGATTGGATGCCTGGAAAATAGCATAGGCTAACGTTCATTTCTATGTATGAGCAACTTGGGCTCCAGTATCAGGATGCCTTCATCTTCACATAACTTAGCCAATTCATCCTTAGGCAGTGTTACTATCACCATCCGTGCAAGCCCTTCTTCTAGAGGGGTGACCAAAACCAAACCTTCACCCTCCACATTTCCTACATGACAAGCAACATGAACCGGCTTTTCGTTATTCTCAAAGCTTGCTGCATGCAGCAGGGATTGATGCCCTGTGATCATCTGTTCCATATTGACACAAGTCAGATAAGGGCCATACATTCTGAATGGTGCAGCGTACTTCCCTCCCTCTTCCTTTTGCGATTCAAGCCAATCTATAGCTGAACGAACTTGGCCCTCACTCACACTTGAAATATGCTGGTGCATCAATTCCACTACTTCTACTAACTCGTTACTTTCCATTTCCTTCTGACTTCGTGACAGCGTTGAAAAATGCAAGGCATTGCCAAAGTATCCTAGAGGGATTGGCGGCTGCACCAGCCTCCTCAAGTCCAAACAAACTGAGAGGGTGTGTTCATGGTCATGTCGTGGAGTCTTTAAGCGTCCAATACGCATCCAAAAAAGTGATGCCAATAGATCAAATGGAGTGGCATTGGGGCATCTATCGCCAACTGTATTAAACCATTGCCTGATCGTTGAATCAGAGAATTTGAAGGCGGCTGTGGCCATCTTATCTGAGGAAGGTTTAACTTGTGCATTGGCCTTAGCTGCATAGTGACTGAATGAATTGGTAAGAGGCTTAGGGATTGATTTTTCAGCCAGTATTGATGTGTGGAACAAGGGTGGTTTTCCAATGATCTCCTTGCGATGAGTCTCGCCCCAAGCCTTGAAAATGAGGATAACAGAGGTGAGGTCTGCTATGATATGCGGACAACTTAGTCCAAAAGCTACACCGCCTCCTTCAAATTCATTTACCTGTAGGAAAAGGGGAGTGTCTATAAATATCTCAGCGTAAACCAAAATGTAAAACGAACTTAAAACAGTAGAAACAAACGCAGTTTTCTTAACAATAAGTTGTATTTCATTACTTCATTATAGAAGTTCGGTAGACCCAACAGCACAGACATGATATAAACACTGAAAAATATCGGAAAAGAAGCCGAGAGACATAGGACAGCATAGATAAATAAAAACCTACCTGTAAACGGAAGGGTGCCCACGTACTAGGATCCTCAGGCATTTCCTCCCAAGCTGTCAGTTCTTTCTCCTCCGCTTCATCAGCAGATCTCAACCACTCATCAAGCGTACAACCAACTTTTGCTCTAAAAACACGAACACCAGCATCATTGCACTTCACCTCCCAATTCCCCGTCTCACCTATCTTCAGTCGACCAGTTACCGGCGGGTACAACGACAGCACCTCCGACAATGACACCCTCAGCGGGTCCAAATCAAAATATCCAAACGGGTTTTTCTTGTAGTAAAAAATGACGTGAAGTGAGTGAAGAACCATTGCATGATCCACCGCAGACAGCTGATGTATCTTGCCGGCCTCCACTGGCTTACTTGACACCGCCGTTAGCTTGGAGTGGACACATACTCTACCAGTAGTGCCGTTATGAGCTGCCATTTTTGCTGAAAAAGAAAAAGAACAAGACTGTTATAGATATATATATAGGTATAAATATAAAGATATGGCAAGGAATATTATTCCGTCTATACGTAGTAGTGCAGGCACAAATGAAGAAAGATTGTTAAGAGGTTGGGAAAGCAAAATATGAAAGGCAGGCCATGTCTGACAAAGTATATATAATATGCTGCAGTAAAAGAAGTAGTGGGAGCGACATTTGTTGGGAGGACAGAAAATTAAAGGCGACTGGTATTTGTTAGATAGCATTTAATGAAGTAGGAGGAGGAGGAAGAGGAGGAGGAAGGCGGTAGACTTAGATTGATATGGATGAGGTTTCACAACTTTCTCGGGTCCACCACCTCCACCAGGTTTAAATTTAATGTAATAATAATAACAATATGAAATTATTTATATGTGATAAGAATGAAGGGGTTGGTTAGTGGTTAAAAGATAGGGCTTTGAAGTGAAGGCAAAAGCAGACGACCGACAAACAAGTCCACGAGAGAGAAACTATGGTTGGTCGAAATGTACACGTCAGTCACCGCAACTCCACTTTTGACGTCGATTACGACTCCGACGATGGCTTCGAAGTTTTCAAGTTTCAGCTTTTTTCACTCACCTCACTTCCTCCCGACCATCAAAAGGTCTCCTTTTCCTTTCTCTGTCTGTCTTTTTTCCTTTGGTTCTGCTTTATTGACGATCTTATGGGCTTGTGTAGATTCTTCGAGATGATGACGATAAACCCGTATTGGATGGCTCTGATTTCACTGACCGAATCAAATTGCTTTCCATCAATGACGAGGGGGAATGTAGCGAGGATTTTTTGATGTCCGATGAGGAATTTGCTCGAATGCTGCAGGTCGTTTATCGGTTTTCATAATTTCAACATTAATTTATTTTGTCTTTTTTTTAGTAATGTTATGTAATGTGTTGGGTTTCGTGTTTTAGGCCGAGGAAGAGGCGCTGATGCTGCAGGAGTTTGCTGTTCAAGGACAAAGTGAATACTTCGAGGCCAGCATTCGACCGTATGTTGCTCGAGTTTTGATGGTAATGCCAAATTATTGGTTTCTTATTGGAAAGAATGTTAGTATTGAATGCCATGTGATGGTTGTGATGGCTGCTTTTTCACCTTCGAATTGTTTTCTTGTTCTTAATGTTTGTTTGGTGGGCTTGTTGAGAGAAATTAAGATCTTTTCTATGTGTGATTATATATTTCGTGTGACCCGATAAGTAAAAATAATTTATGTCCTCTCTAAACTTTCTTTCCTATGCGGATATATGACAATCGATAGTAAATGGGGTGACTATTTGTTGACTTATTAGCCTACTTTTTGTTTGTAGTACGAGGACCCAGTGCGACAGGAGGCAGCAAGGAAGACAATTCCTATAGAAGAGCTTGAGGAGAAAGCATTGGTTTCCTTGGCAAAGGTTATAGATCTTATTTCTTTCCTTATAGCTGGTTGTGATATGAGCAACTGTTAGCTTTTATCACTTTTAGGTTCTGAGAAGGATGCAATTGTGAATAATTGGATAAAACTGGCAATTAGTAAGGTCAGTTTGTATATAACGCAATGGTCAAGGAACATGTGTAAGATATCTATATGGTTCTTACTCGATTCTAAATTGCATATCTGCTTATTATACTGACTAAAAGTGATTTTATTTTTTCATTCTCCTGCTTCTAGTGGATTCTTTGAAGAAAAAATCGTCCATAAAAAATAAAAGATGAGAACGTAAGAAGTTACAGAATATGAAATGCCTCTCATAAAATGAAGGAGATAAAAATATTTTGTGCCTTATGAGAGGGAAATTTTTTTACTTTAAAAAACCAATCTATTGGCATATTCATATGGGATCAATGGTTGTAGACTCTGCATCCAATTGATATATGACTATTGGTATAGGAAATTTGAGCTTCAATTGGTTCTCAGTGACCAATAAGCATTTTGATATCTGTTTGGTTATACTTATGGTGCTCATGCTTCGATACGTGCTCACTGACCAAAAGGCATTTGGTCATCAATATGATTACATTTATGGTTGTCGTGTTGAACCTAATTTTTTTGGTCAGTAAAGCATGGGTGTAGTATGATTTTTAGAATGTCATAAAATTAATAATATTTTGCCAACAGATAGGGCTGCTTATTGATGTAGATCATGCATGATAACAGTTACTTGTTTAGTGGCTGACGTTTGATGCGTGGTGCTTTAACACTTAAGAAATAATTGATTTGCATAATTTTAGATGTGCACTGCATGGTATGAGTTATTTTAGATCATGATGGAGCTAAATAATAAATTCCTGAAATAGATATGGTTTTAAGTTTATTTGATTATGATATGAATGAGAGGTTTGTTCTTATACATAATGGTAATCGGTTTTTCTCATGATTATGTTGTAGGAGGGTAACCTCAAACCGACAAAAAAAGAACAAGACCATGCTTTCCTACTGCAGCTGCTTTTCTGGTTCAAGCAATCATTCAGGTGTCATCTCTTTAGTATTTTTACATTAGATTTAAGTAAGAAAGGGAAATCCAACACTTCTATTACCCTGTGAAGTGAGTAGGCTGATATCAATTTTGTGTTTCATGTAAAGGGAGAGGATCAGACCTAATAGTATAAGAGGAAAAATCATCTTTTTTAATGCACTCTTGTCCAGCTTAATGGCAATTTTCTTTCTTTGATTGATATCCAAATTCTAGGATTAATTTGATTGGATCTTTCAGTCTGACAGACATATAAGATCACACTTTTAGAAGTCTAGTAAATCCATTCCATCTATAAATATGCTGCCATTTTTGGAACCTCTATCAAGTCACAGTCGTACCTTCAAAAAGTTTATGTTATACCATTCCTTCTTATGGGAAGGAATTTCTACGTTTAGAAAGCTTTGAAGTTTATCAGCATATCCTATACTGAATGGCTTTAGTGTCTAGGCAAACACCAATGAGGACATTATTAATGTTTAAGTGCTTTTTGTTAACAAATATTGCATCCTTGGGGACAACAGGCAGGGTTGCATGAGATCTTCTTCAGTGTTTCTTGATTTATTGCTTAAAATTAGATGTTCCTAACTCTGTGAATTAATTTTGAAGACCTGGCATTACTGATGTCTTTAGTGTTTGTTTTGACAGAAAAAAATATGTTTGCCTAACCTATTAATAAGCCAATTATGCCTTTTCTCTAGATTTTGGGGCGATGTTGTCTGTAGACTTTAGAAATCAAAGATTTTTATTTTTATTTACTAAAGTTTGGCAAACTGTTTCCATGAAGTAATTTTAGCTCAAACTAGTAAATTGCTTTGTGTGCTGAAGTTTTGGAGAGCTTTTGTAGTCCTTACTTTACAAAAGTTGATCTCCTTGTCATGCAATTGCTTGCATTGATAATGATCTTCTGATGTTGTAGATGGGTCAATGCACCCTCCTGTGATGCTTGTGGCAACGATACTGTTCGACAAGGAATGGATGATGCACTTCCTTCAGAAACTCAATACGGAGCAACTCGAGTTGAGCTATATCAGTATGTACTGACACTATTTTGTTTATAGTCTTCTTGGTTACACGCCTCTCATTTTCCACCCCTCCCGCACCCCCATTCTCTCTCTGCCACCTTCCTGTGGAAGTTCTGTATCTAGCTTCCTCATACTCATTTGGAATTTCCATCATGATCAACCTGTTCTTTCCAATTGTGACTGTGATGCTCCAATGCAAATAGAAGTGCACTCACTGGAAGATGCTTCTCTCTTTGTGACTATTGGGAGTAGCGACAGGAGTTAGCTGAGTTTATGTTTAGACTATGGTGGTTCTATGGGAATTTGCAGTCATTCTTTTGTACTCAATGTTGTAACTAGTGCTCCAGCAAAGATCTTGAATTCAATCCACTTTCAACTTCTAGCTTAAAGTTAGAACAAATATCTGTATTCCTTTCCAGAATCCACTTCTGTTGTGAATTCTAAATGTCAATGGCGGTCTTTATGTTATAAAACTTCTTGCAAAACCACCTTTGATCATTACATATGCAGGACAGACATGATTTATCTGGAATTTTCTCCTATTTGTCTAAAACTTTAATTTCGTAGTTAGAGGTCTTGTATCTTGTTTATTTTTCTGCATATATGCTTTTCAGATTTGTGACTTCTCCTTTTGTATATTTTCTTCTATTTTCTCCTCTGGTGAAACCACAGTTGCAATAGTTGCACAAGAATCACTCGATTCCCACGCTATAATGATCCATTAAAGGTTTTTCCTCTACTTGTTGGATGTTTGAATTTAAATGAACTTCTTTATGTTATCTTATCTCTCCACCATTTTATGCAGCTTGTTGAAACTCGACGGGGCCGTTGTGGGGAGTGGGCTAATTGCTTTACACTTTACTGTCATGCTTTTGGTTATGAATCTCGATTGGTTAGTCTATTTTTGGATCCAAATTCAAATTTCTTGTTGTTCTGGACTAAACATTAAGTGCATTAATGTTTTTAACCCGTTCAATTGATTAGTCCCTTTATCTGAATTCAGTAACAAGCATGCACTTGGATGATTGCAAACAAATTCATCCCATTCCTTAAGGGTATATTGTCAGTTATGAACAGTGATACTACTGCTTTCTACCATTCAGCAATTTCATTATATATTGAAACTGGAGAATCTAAACAGTAAGGAGGTTGTATCAGGTTTTTACATGTAGGACTAGTTTTTACGTAATTTTGATACTTCACACCACTAAATTAACAGTTGTTGCTGGAAATTGTACGTAATGATAGTTTTTAGTTGTATAAATTGAATTGTTGATTTACAAACTGGATACATAGGTGTTTCTATATCAACAATTGGGTTTCTGATGGTTTAGACAGGTACAAATGGAACAGCTACTGAAACTTTTCTATTTATGTCAATATATACGATGTGCATTATAAATTAACTGCTGAACAAAGCAGCTATCTGCAAGAGTTACTTCTAAATTATATGAATGTTTGACCCATTAATTGATTTTATAAAAAAAAAAGGTTATGTAATTGTTATTAGTAAACAATAACAAAATTTTAAAAGCAAAAATATGATTAATTAATAATGAATTAAAAAATAAAATATTTTCTTTATTTTACTTCCAAATTTTAACCCCACCTATGTAAAAGAGAGTTGGATTCAGCTGTAGTGTATTTCTGTCCCTGATGTTTGAGAAGGAACGTCTTTTACAGAAAAAACAGGGAGAGCATCATGGGAACATTCAAAATCTTGTAAAGATTGAAGATTGTTATGAAATTATTACTTAAATGCCTTCTTTTCTATCTGACTTATTTAATTTAAAGGGATATCAGGCATCCCTAATTTAGAGTGCATTTTCTATCTGTGATTCTTACAAAAGTGATGATGGAAGGAAGAATTCTGCATATTGATGTTGTCCAATTTTAGTTGTTCCCACTTGTGTTTTTAAGCTATAAGCCTTTAAATATTAATGACTATAAATTCAACGTTCTCTTTGTTTAATTATGATTTCTCATTCTTTTATTTTTTTCTGGAGTATTTCACACTAGATGGAGGATCACCAGCTTATTTGACCACTGTCTCCTCACTTTATAAAAAGTTATCCCCCAACATACGATATGCTTTTTCCAAGTAGTATATTGCTTGCCACTTATTAAGACATAGGAGAGGGAGAAAAGCTCATTAAGAAATTTTAACATAGGTGGAGAGATAACTGGAGCTATTTCCAAAAATTTTTTCGTTTCAGATCGTGGATTTCACAGATCATGTTTGGACAGAGTGTTTCTCCCCAACTTTAGGGAGGTAAGACTGATTGTTACCATTGATGCACAATCATTCAACTATTAAGTCAGCTAATGACGGCTGGCGATGTCAGTGATGATAGTTTCCACATGATTTTATAGATGGATGCATCTCGACCCTTGTGAGGGAGTTTATGACAAACCATTATTATATGAAAAAGGGTACTTCTATCAACAACACCATCTATATTTCTTAATTAATTCAATTGTCCTGTTTCTGGATGTTCAAGGTAGAGCTTCTCTCACCATCCTTGTATAAAATTTGGAACTTTTCTTTGATTTCTAAATTACCTTTTTCTAGATGGGGAAAGAAACTGGATTACGTTATTGCTATTGCAAAAGACGGAGTTTATGATGTTACCAAGCGGTACACAAGGAATTGGCCTGAGGTAGGTACAGACGTAGAAATGACATTCTTCCATTTTGGTTCTGTCATCCCTTCATGTACAAGTAATTAGACCTGTGATTGTATTTCTCTGTCTGAAGGCTTTTATGTTGTAGGTTCTGTCTCGACGAAACATTACTACAGAGCCTGCTTTGTCAGCTGCAATCACCAACTTTACAAAAGAATGCAGAAGAGGCTTTGCATCTCATATGCTTTCTGTACTTGAAGACCGTGATAGAAGTGAATCTGAAGAACTAGAGAGAGATGTCCATTCCACAGACGATACTTCAGTCACATTGCCTGGAAGACAGACTGGAGCCAGGGAATGGCGCATTTCTAGATCAGAAATTGGCCCCGGAGAAAGTAGTTCATTGAGTTGCTCTTCATGTCCTGTGCGTAAATGCATAGATGAGCATGTGACAAGGATTTACAATGCATTTATCCCCCTATTTTCTCAATTTGTTGAGAATTCTCTTGATAAAGCTAGAGTAATTCAAATCCTGAAGGTATTCAAAGGGATTCTGGTGGATCTTACTAATTCATCGTATAAAATGAGGAGAACTTCGATAAACCCATTTATGCTTCCTTTTCTACCATATTTTGGTGAGTTGCTTATTGCTCTTTCACTGAAGAACGAGATAGGCAGTAATGGAAAAGTGGATATCTGTCTAGCTGGTGATCCTATCAAGACCTCTTTAGCATTGCCTGTTATGCTGGATACTTTAGACGACGTGATCGACAATCTTGACAAGTGTGTGAATTTTGGCAAATATTCTCTCCCCTTGCCACTTTTGAAGTTGAACAGAATCCATTCAGGCTCAGTTGTTGCAAGTGGGGAAGAGCTTCCCTTTGGAATTGTGCGTGATAATAATGGGTTTTCTTTATGAGCTCACTTTTTATAGAATCATACATGCATAGACATTTCAATGTACATGTGTATCTAGAAAAATATAGATAGGATTCATCCAAAGGATGCCTGTATGACTATTCTTTTGTTATTTTCAGGGAACATCAGCGTTTGACGGACTTCGGTCATCTAAATGGGAGGAACCAAATGGTGCTAGAGGTTGGAATGATCACATAGCAATCCTTTTATGTCAGCCTATCAAACTTGGATAGAGATTCTCAATCCTATTCTCAGTGCGCTCTACTAGGGACTAACAGAGTTAGATATTATAGCTGAATTATTGACATTCCAGAGTTACTAAGTTGAGTAGATCTGCTAGAGTAACCATTTGATGTTTCAATTTGTAAAATTCGCCAACTAATGAGATTGAGTCTAGAACAATTTCTATATTGCAATTTCTGATCCAATCTGTTGTTTCTATGTTCTATGCAATAAATGGACAAGAATTAACTTGTCATTTTGTCTCTGTAGAAGGTTGTTTTACTAGTTAATTTATTTTTACTTGAGACTTACGATAAGTTCACTGCCTCTTGTAGGTTCTTGGATATTGTACCGACTATCAGACAACCGGATGCATGAATTAGTGGCTTATGGCTTGGTATCTGCCAACGATGCGCCAGAGAGGGATCCCATGGATTGGTAGAAGTTACTAGCCTTAGATGGACATTTTCATTTACAAGTTCACATTTTCGTTGGCATCCAAAATCCTCAAACCCATTTGACCTTATCAAAGTATTTGATTTCTGTGACAGGGTTGTTGAAGGAAGCGACGACGGGGGGTTGAATTGGCATGTCCTAGATAAACAAACTTCACAGGTGTTTGAAAAACGGTATCAGAGTAGAACGTTTGAGGTTGAATCGAATGGTTTGTTATGCAATGCTTTCAGGTAACTTGTTTAACGATTCGTATGTGCTCAAACTTAAGTTTGGAGTTTCTCGTGAGTTTATTGAGCTAATGAAATGGCAGGTTCCGGTTTCTGTCTGTGAAAGATGTTCAGTCAACTTCACGTCTCCAATTGAGTGGCATTGACCTGTATTCAAGCGGGATTTAAGCTCTCTTTAAACTGGTGTCTTCTGACATTAGTTTTCTGTAAACTGATATCTTCAAAACCAAGCATTGACCCCATCAAATCAAGTTGAGGAACAAATGCAATCTTTGTCAACATTTATTAACTAAAGGTTTTTGTTTCAATACTGGCTATATAATTTGAAGAAGTTTCCACACATGGATCCTAAGACCTTAATTTCGACTTGAAAACCCTGAAAAAATGGGAATAAAATGTGAATTTCAATTTTAGTAGCTTGTCTGACACAGAATTGGAATATGTGAAATTATATTTTAATTTCCAAAGGTACAAAAATAGATATTCAATTACATACTGAAAGCATCGGTGAATTATTATAATGAAGTGTTGAGGCGTGCTGTTAGTTTCTGTCAAAATCAGGCATCACTCGTCTAGATGATTAATACGTCAGGGAGCAGAGGTCCCTGCAGTACACGTCCTAGCTGATATTAACAGAAGCAAAATGATTCTCACTCAAAACACATGAATGACTCGACTGTGGTGCCATAAACTTCCTAACCTGTAACTGCAAGCACCAACGAACTAACTAAGAAATTCCCACCATCATCAATGCGGAATTGTGCTTTGACCAATGAAATGAATATCAAATCCAATCATGCAGATAGAAATATGGTCTGCTACAAATCTTTTTTGAGTTTTTCTTTCGTTTTCTTTCTGAAGCTTTTCCACAACACTGTATCGACATAAACAGAAAAGAAGCTCTCAGGGGTCCAATGCGTGTTTTGTATTGAAAAATTAGGAATAGAAAATAACATCAGCAACAACTACATCCAATCTCTATCCTTTGGGCTTAATGGTCCTCAATCTTCTTCAAGGCCTTCATATCGGTGGTCTCCACCCTGCAATTATTAAAACAAGATCGAAGTTCATGTCTGCAGCCGGTACAATTAGGGTATCTATAAGGATGAACACAAAACACCTAGATACATCTCAGATTAGACAATATGATTAGCGTAATTGCTTAAAGGAATCTGCTTTACTACTACACACATTGTGCCTTGGCATTCAAGTCTCAGAAATTGGTGATTTTCAAACGACATCAGATCAAAAGTGCAGCTGGGAATTCGATAAAAACAGTAGATACAACTAATAATTGCACGAAACTGATGATAGAAAACAGAGGACAAAAAAGGACCCAGATGAGTTAGACAAATAAGTTAGAAAAGTAACCTTTTTTAGAGACAAAAGCTGTGCCAAAAGAAAAAGAGGTCAAGCAAACTCACGTTGTTCCGAAAAGAGCAATCTTTTGGACTTTGGTGATCTCAGAACCAGATTGGTTGTCCTCAATGAAAACTGTCAAGCTGGAAATTAACATAATTAGCTGCTAGTGGATATCATGATATCAAGAAGATGAAGTAGACTAGACAGAACATTTCGCATACCTACGAACATTCTGAAACTTGACATACTTCAAGACTACTGGTTTTCCCTACAAATTGTCAATGAAATACAAGCAATTAAGCTGTAATTTTATTGATGCTATTTAAATAATTCAGTCAACTATAGAAATATCAGTATAACAGCAGCACAATATTGAATACCTTGAGATCATCCGGGGACAGAACTGCAGTGTCACTAGGAGGAAAATCATTGACATTACTATCATAAATGCAAAAACATGGACAAGTAAGATAAGCATTTCGAACATTTTACTACCTTCATAATCTACTAAGAAATTCAATCTAAATAATACCTAAAACCCATGTGCTCCTTGTTTGAGAAAAGTTTTATAGTTTTAGGGCCTGTAGGAAAAAAAAATCAAGATGAGAATAATAACAAAAGCATACAGAATTAATGTCATTTATTATCTTACGTATGCAAAGTCAACCAGAAGAAGATAGCATTGTCTTACAAAATCTGCTCTTTTTTTTTTCTTCTGGTTGAACTTTGCATACCAGCATCACAGGGAAAGTTAAGTGTACAGATACCTTCTTCTTCAGGACCTTTTATAACAATAGAAAATAGTTTAACAACTTGAAGGAAGGGTATATAAATCAATAGCTGCTCATCCGCATCACTCCCCAGATTCAAGGCGTCATCCTCCCTGTAGCCCTAAGTCCATAATCGGAAAGATAAACAAGTATTTTAGTGTTCACAACAAATTAAAGAAGAAAATTCCCAATTTCTGATAAAAGAGTCCAAGACACGTGAGATCGTGCCAAGGACTCTTGACATCTGAGTTAGCTTTCACGACAAGAATTTAAGAATCTCATTCAGACATTTCAATCCCTTTTGACCAAATCATACGAATAGACCAGTTTCTAAGTCAGACATGAGCTGCATTTAATTTTTTGCTCATCCACAAATAGCTATAAATTCATCAAATTCACCGAAAAGTAATAAGTTACCATGCATCCATGATTAAAAAAAAAATTGAAGAAAACCGAAAACTGCAGCAAGTTACCTGCTTGAGAGCATTGGAAACTGTATCGTTAGTGCTTTGGTTAAGGCATTCAATTCCAGACCAGTCAATGTAGTCCAATAAATCAACCTGATTCATCTTGAAACTCAGTACCCAAGAAAATATTCCAATCCACTCCCCCAACGCCCAGTTCCCCAAATTCCAAAAGTCCCCACTAATTCTAAAATGAACCAAACATCAAAAAACAAAAGACAGAAGAATACCCAGAAAAGGAAAAAGAAAAACCTGAGAACATGGCCACTTACTTGGCTTCTTTGAATGGCACTGGTTGATTCTGATGCCATGGATTAAGTTCCTGATCAAAAGCTTGAGTCTTGCGAGGAAAGGAATAAGGTTTCGGGTTTAGACAGACGGAGATAGCGCACAGAGAAACAAAGCAACTTAGACGACACGAGAGAGATTCCCAATCAGGACAAATTTTACATCTAATTACGTGCCATCTGACACGGAAAATATCGAAATAATTTTAATTTTAAACCGAAGAATAAAACGGCGTCTTTTTGACCTTTCTCTTTTCTCTTTGTTTTAAGACTTTAAGATTTAAATTAAATTCGTGAAGCTAAAATCTATTTATCCCAATTCATCAATTTAGCCTATTGATTTGTTTTTAATCGTCTAGCATATTTAATCCACTCTTTTTTTCTGAATAGAAATATACGAGGTTAATTTCTTACCTAAAAAGAAGAATAGAAAAAAAAAACTTGCGAATTACTTCAAAATTTGGAATATAAGTTATTAGATCTCTAAACTAAAATTAGATAAATCATTAAATATTTTAAATTATGATTTTACTTAAGAAATTATAATTTTATGATTTGTATGATTGTGTCTGAGGAAGAAATAGTGAGTTATCTATTAAAAAAAGCTAAAAATCATATCATATTTATGGATATTAGTTTATATCCTACAACCAATTATTTGATTGAAATTCAGTGATATAATTATATAAAAGCATTATTTATTTTATATATAATTGTTTTGTTAATTAATGTATAAAAATAAAGTTCATGGAATAGATATATATATATATATATATATTGTAAATGAAATTTTCATAAGATAATGATTATGATATTCATATTATATTTATATATTATTCTTAAATTATTTTTAATTATTTTTATTGAGATTAGATATTAATAAAGTGTAAAAGGACTAACATATATTATATTTCTTTCTTATAAAATAAGTAGTATATCTTACAAACTAAAAAATAGAAATACTTAAACAAATATCTGATAAATAATAAGTTTACTAAACTAACCAAATATAAAAATTTTATTTAAAATGTTATTTGTATGTCTACGGAAATTCTAAAGAATGTATAAGTAATTCATTAACTTGAGATTTCCAAAGTATTTCACCCAAAGATTATATATTTTTATACTAGTTATGAGATATATTTGTTAAAAGTAGCTCAATCGGTCATTAGATATATAGCATGTTCTATGTTAATTCAAAAATCTTTGGTAAAGATGGAATAACACTTAGAAAAAAGTTTTCAATTATTTTAATAGAATGATACTTCGAAAATAATTTTTGATTATATTAATAGAATGATACTTAAAAAATAGTTTTCAAAGATTATTAATATAATTGATTACTAATTGTGGAAACTAATATGATTGGACTTAAATATAATAGACATTACTTTTGCGCTATTTGTCTAATGGAAATATTATACAATGAAAGCATTGAATCATTAAAAAAATCATTTATGATATGACTAGTTAAAACTATTTTGACATTCCTAATTTATATTTTGGTAATTATGATATATTGCTTAAAGTTAATCTTGATATATAATCTTAAGCAATATATACACACAAATACACACACACACACACATATATATATATGTATATATATATATATATATATAATTTAATTGGAGAATTAAATATATATTATATGAGTTTAACTATCTAATCATAAATATAATTTAAGGTTTTAATTTATATCAATTGCTAACATATTTAGGAATCTAACGGATCATGTATAAAGAATAAATGATGAGAAAAAAGATAATTTAATCAAGTTAGACTTGATTGAGAAATCTAAGAAAGTTTAGGATTGAATATTAGATATTTAATAATTAAGAATCGATAAGAGTTATTCTTATCTAGGCCTAATAAATATTTAATTAGAATTAAATATAATTCTAATTAAAGTAAAATTAAAATTAAAATTTTATTTTAATTAAATTATTATAAAATCTAAATATTATTTTAAATATGCTTAGGCTCTAAAGGAAATAGTACTTCTGACCTACCCTTTCCACGTGTTGATGTAGGTACCATTAAAAGCCATAAATGTATGTAACGATAACAATTGCGATGAACTTATTTTAGAAATGATTTATAAAAAATAATAAGAAAAAGAATCAAGCTATATAATAATCTATGAATTAAGTTTATATTTAGTATGGTTATATGTTAATCATATTATAGAGTTTAAAGTGATTATAACTTTTAAAAAATCAAATGAAAATAATTTGTATTAATTCTGCTCCAAGATCGAATTTCTCCCTAACTTCTCAACATTAAATGTATCTTATTTAGTACTCTTGTAAGCTGAAATATTATGAATCTTTTAGTTTATTTAATCTAAAAATAAAAAATAAATATATGATTTGTTAGCATTAAATAATATATAAAAGAAGTGAATAGTGTGGGCTCCCTTTTGATCTATTTGAAATTCTAATAAATAAATTGCTAATAAAATAATAATAATTATTATTATTATAAAAGAGAATAAAAAAGATATAAAATTAATTTATAGTAGCTTAGCTAAATAATTATTGACTTACGTTCATTCCCTAATTTTCACTTAAGAAATCACTATTATTGTTTTCTTCAATACATGAAGAGAAGTTTTTTTTGTATATGCATTTTCAATCAAGTGAAAAAGGAACTCTCGCATAATTTTTTTTTTCTTAGGGTAAAGAGAAAACTTTTATAAGATGAAGAGGACTTTAATAACACTCAAATAGAATTCAAGGATTACTTTCTTAATCATAATATCATGTTCACATGAATGTAGATATAGAAACTCTCAAAAATTTCCTGATGTAAAACATCATCATGAATTTATAAAACAAAAAAATGGTTAAAATCACGACATGCTCAAATCTTGAATAAATCATAATTTAGAGTGATTTTTATGTCCTTGAGTGGGTATAATACTAATCTACTTAGTGAATATTTGAATAAAATAAAATTATCTTTGGAAAATTTATAATTAAAATAGAATTTCAAGAGACATTATACAATTTTACTCAATTTTATATCATTAGCTCTCACTTTGTGTTCATGGTTGGGAGTCCTCTTTTTAAATATAACCAATTATTAACAGTGAGAAACTAACATGGTTGGACTCAAATAGAATTGACATTAATGCCTTCTCTACCAACATTGATGTACTCCAAAGAGTAGAGTAGGAACTGTCCCTGAGAAAAAATAAAAGAGACAAAAGCATAATAGACAAAATAAAAAGATATGTGCATAAAGAAGTCTTTTTGTGGAAGAAGATGTGTGTCTTGTTCAAAGAAAATGAGAATATGCGTAATAGTGGTAGCGAGTGAAAGAGTGGAAGTGAGGGGGTTTTTATAGTGGAAACAATGGCAAGAGGCATTAAGAAATATTAAAGCAAAAGAAATCGTTAAAAACGTTAAAGGCCACAATATCCATAATAACTATTAAATGTTATAACTTTAATGGATAATAAAGTTGAGAAACCGTAAGTGTAACACCCACATACCTCTTGGAAGGGGCCAAAGATCCTCTGTCCCCAAAAATATGTACCTACTCTGTCTCATTAAATCCAAACCCTCTATTTATATGGATCCTACATAAATAGAGGGCTTGAATTTAATGAGACAGAATTGGTACATATTTTTTGGGACAGAAGATCTCATGCCCTTGGAAGGATATATGAATGCCACACAAAACAGTACAATAAATCAAAGCATACGAAAACTTCCAGTAAACAATTCAGACAAACATATATTAAATTACATACTACTTAACACAAACTCGCTGAAAAATTCAAACCAACCTGAAGTATTATTGTTACAAACTTACAAACTAATCTACATATACATATTAGAAACAAGCCCAAAAGTCAAACCTAAAATATTCAAAACAACACTCAAACTTCATTGGCCATTGTGATTGACTTGTCTCATTCCTTAAGTTCTTCTCTCTGAACCTACACAGTGCAAATCTATCGTGCTAAGCATATAGCTTAGTGAGTAATAACTAATCTATACATAAACTGACAACTCATCACACTGAATCCTGTAATAGCATCAACATGCATTCAAAGATTTCTTGAACAGTAAGTCAGACAAAATGCATTTCAGAACAGATGTTTATAAATAACAGAACTGTATAACACAAGAGGGTATAAACCCTTCAAAATCAGAACATAATTTAGTTTATGTCAAAATTAAACAGATATCATAGTACAAAATAAGATAAATGCTAAATTCATTTACAGAAGTGGGTAACGGGACATATACAGAAGAGACCGAAGTCTCGACACCGAAGTGCCACAGAAGAGATCGAAATCTCGACACCAAAGTTTCAATACCAAAAGACACCGAAGTATCGATAACAGAAGACTCCGAAATGTCACAAAAGTAGCTGCAGACCCTTCTAGGCATGTCTATTTACCCACAACTAGGACTCAACAGTTTTAAAACAAAACAAAGTCATTTTAGATATTTCATATAAAGCAAGTAATCAATCATATTCACATGCAAGTAGCATTTCCAATAATATAAACATGCATCGAAAGCCTCGGACAATCATTGTCCGGAATTCAGAACACAATCAGCATAAATCAAATTCAACAAGCAGAACAAAGTAAGGTAAGTAG
>JAOSBM010000003.1:24208614-24218647 GCA_027568955.1 Erythroxylum tenue
ATGTGCCAATGGGAAATGATTGTAGTGTTATGTGTATGAAATGGGTCCAAACGGCCCAAAGTGGATTGGTTTATAACGGAAAAAGAGTTATGAATGAAATTGGGCCCTAATTATGCATTGTATTGAAAACGATTTTTCTATCAACTTTTAAATTTTATTTGGCCCACATTGGAAATGGTTTTCTGCACATGCTAATGTTTCAACAAAAAAAAATTCGGACTGGCTTATGTTTGATTGATTGAGTGCTCTAGTATGCCGCTTTCGCAGGCACGGACTCGGATATCACAATCGATGTCGGGTTCGGGTCTTGCGGGAGTGGGGTGCTACAGTATTTGTGTTTGCAATGTTTTGGAAAACGTTGAGGAAGGAAAAAGACATTATTTGCTTAGGTTAATTGAGATGAATTTGTTATGCCTTTGAAGTGTTTCACGAAAGGTTTGAGTGGGTTCTTTAATGGTTTTCTCTTTGTTTTAAATGTCTATGGCTCTTAAGGTTATTGCTTCTTCTCATAAACTAGATTTCATGACCTGCTTTATCGGGATTGCAGTTGAGAAATAAAATATATGAGTTTAAACGATAATGAAAATGATAAAATAATCAATGGGATGGGTGTAATACGTGTATAAGTTGTTCTATACAATATTCTTATATAGTTCCAGCAATTGAGGACTTTCCTACTAGTAAGTATGTGCAAAGGTGGGAAATATTAATTCAAATGATGGGATGTTATTCGAATTATGCTTTGATGCTAATGTTTTACCTTGTGGTCGGAAGTGAAACAACATTTTTAAGCTTAACTTTTTGTTTCTCTCGATTGCTTTTAATTTCATAATTGGATAGACAAGAAGTAATTCGTGTAAGTTTACAAATCAAACGTAAAAGGAAATCCCTCCCTAGTCCAACTTGGTACATTAATCTTAAAATATTTGATATTTTCCTACTATTTTTATATCAATTTAAATGACAACTTAGCCCCGAAGAATTAATTTCATTTAACAAGTCAAATTCATTTTAATATATATGATTCTTTAAGTTCTCATAATAACTTGAGGATCATAATATGATATATATGTTAAACATATTGCGGTTATCTGTTTGTTAATTTGTATGTAGTTTGAGGAAACACATTTTGTACTAATTGGAAAAAGATGTAATGGAACTTGATCTAATGTGACAAATTGGCAACTGTGCACCATCTCTAACAAGTACCACACTCTTACCCTTATATTCATTATTAATACGAAGAGATGCAAAATTTTATTTTTACTAAATCTTTTACTAAAGTCTCTCTTTTTCCACTCAAGTTCTCCATTGGACCAAGTAATAATTTTTCTGACTAGATTTTAATTTGAGATTTTAATATGGTTCTTTTGAATCGAGTCCATCACCAAACTTAAATTTTGAAAATCGTGTATCCATTTTTAATTGAGGCCAAAGTAATTGTTTTCCTAATTAACTATGAAAATATAGAATCTAATAAACTTCTATTTTTATTTTAAACTATACAAAATAATATAAATAAAATAAAATGAATTTTAGAAGTAAACTAAAGAAAAAGCTTTGAATAGATTTTTCAATTAGATGTCAAACTTAATTAGATAATTATTATTACATTATAAGTACTTATTGTATATTTTTCCTTTTGTTTTAAAAAGAATTTTTTGGGATTCTGAATTTGACACAGTCATTTATAAAATATGGGAGAGATAAGCACGTATACATTGTCGAGACTTTGTTGGTGCGATACACAAGACTGGTATACGACTGCCTTATATTTCTGAACAAATGTGAAGTCGTTGGCAGCAGTATTGGACATCATCATAGGCAATGTCCATTTTAAAGCGTAATTCTATCAATAGACGTGGAGAACTGGGAGGAGAGTCTTCCCGTACATACTAGATGATCTATTATCCACCACGAGCATGCAGAGAGACTTGTAAGTATCTACACTTTACATTTATATTCCGATGTTTTAAATACTTTGATGTATTTCAATTTAATTTGATGTGTGAATTTTGGAATGAAAATATGTATATTATGGAGAATGATAATGTTATAAATTTCTGGTGCCATATACGGCTATATTGTTGAATTATTTTCTTTGTTCAATAAGAGGTAAATGTCATAAAAATAAAGAAAATTCTGCCAAAATTTTTATAAATTATAGTTCACTTATTACATTTTATTTTGAGGCAGGAAAAGTCTATAGGTACGAAGCCTACACCCCGTCAACTCTTTTTACACTCACACTAAGAAGTATGGCGGTGTTACCTTCGTCAACACCAGATGTAGAGAACTAAATGTATGTGAAATTTATACTTTAATATTAATGCTTAGTAAATATTACTTACTAACATAAATATTGCCTTCTGATAGGACCAAATGCAAGAAAGCATTCAACTACAGTCTCAGCAGTCTGAAGATGATGATGAGACTCAAACCTATGTTCATATAGTGGGTGGTAGGGACCATCGTGAAAGGATATTCAGCTTAGGTTCATTTGTAAACATATGTTATTCGCAATCCTCCACGTCTAGTATAACAGCATCTAGTAGGCAATCTGCACCCAATAAAGTTTATGAGCTTCGGAGCACAGTATAGATATTGGCAACTCAGTTGCAACAGTCGTTAGAGTACATAACTCAGCTCCATAATGAGGTGGATGAGTTGAAGAGGAGGAGTAGCATCTCATCGCAGCAATCAGAGCATCCGCGGTCACCAAATGAATAGCGTACTTGTAATCATTTTGTATGAATTACAATTACTTATTATGTACAAAATAATTTTTTATTATCAATTAAGATAAATTTTACTTTATATCATCAATTAACTCTCTATTTTAACAAATTAAATGTAGAAACAAATCAAAATATTATGCACAAATAACTCATAACTATTTAAATTATGCATCAACCATAAAATCATCAATTAAAATTTAATGATGGGAAATTTTAAAAAAATAGTTTTAGTAAATTTACTGATGGAAAAACAAAATTCGTCGGTAAAATCTATTCGATTTATCAACGGACAACTAATAATCATCAGTAATGTTGTCATTAACTAACCAACAGAATAACCTATTCCGTTCGTAACTTTACCGACCAAAGACATCATCAAATAACCGTTGGCAATGTTCTCATTAATTTACCAACGAAATAACCAATTTCGTCTGTAACATTGTCGATGGACAAATTTTTAACGTTGGCAACTTTACTGACCAAAGACAGTACAGAATAACTGTCGGTAAATTTACCAACGAACATTCAATGATTCGTCACAAATTATTACCAGCGGATGTTTTTCCGACGTCTTAATCCGTCGATAAATTTTGTTGCTAACTTAATTTATCAATGCAATGTGTATATTTTATGTTGATAATTTTCGTCAGTTAAATTTTATTTTTCTTATGGTAGCCTCGACAAGATGGGCATAGTGGGTCTCATCGGGTGAATTGTGGTATAACGCCACGTTCCACACAGCCATCAACTCAACATCATTTGAACTATTATACAGTTACCCCTCCGGTGTACGTACTATACTTGGCAGGACACTCCCAGAGTCTAATGGTCGATGAAATAATGAAGGACAGAGAGGTGGCGCTGACCTTATTGAAATTTCACCTCCAGAAACCCTAACACTAAATGAAGTAACAAGTGGATCGCAAGAGGACCGACTGAGATTTTGAAGTAAGAGATATATAATGTTCCTCGAGCTTGGAATGTACCGGAAACATTCCCTACAAAGGAAGAACTGCTAAAAGTTATCACCTCGGTATTATGGCACCTACCCCATCGTGGAGTAAATAGGGCGAGTGCGAGTCGCTTATAATCTAGCCTTTGAGGCATTTTGGACTGGGGGATTGTGAAGCATCACAATTGTCCGATGACGCAAGTGTTGGTACAATGAATTGGTTGCTCACCAGAGGATGTAACTTGGGAGCCTCTATTTAAGTCACAGAAACGCTATATCGATGCTAACCTTGTGGACAAGATTTTTGAAGATGAAGTTAACAAACAAAAGAAAACGAAGTCGTCTAGGCATAATGGAGAAACTTCCCTAAACAATCTAGTTTTATTTCTCTATAATGTTTGTTCTCGACAATATTAAATGTAGCAGTAGATGAAAGCCTGATGGGTCTATAACGTGTAAGGAACCGATAAGTTACCCAGAATTAGTGATAATATTGTACTCTCTTTTCTCTTCCCTCTCATTCTCTTGCTCT
This sequence comes from Erythroxylum tenue, assembly GCA_027568955.1. Classification (NCBI taxonomy): domain Eukaryota; kingdom Viridiplantae; phylum Streptophyta; class Magnoliopsida; order Malpighiales; family Erythroxylaceae; genus Erythroxylum; species Erythroxylum tenue. The sequence continues at coordinate 24,212,837 of JAOSBM010000003.1, forward strand.
GTAACGATCTTTTCTGCATTCCTACACCCATTGTCGTTTTGCACCAAACATATTGATATGGCCAACTTTGCCGTTGAAACCCAAGACTGAAATCTATCTTGAGATAGACGTGACCTTGACGTGATTGAGACACTTTCTTCTAATATAAGGAAGCATTAAGAACATATTCCACTAAACCTGTGATTTTCTTGAAGCATGTCCGAGAGTCTCTTTTGGCTGCGGCTAAAAAGAGAAACCTGTTGATGAATGGACTCACCAGGTTCCTGTTGTTTTGCCACTGCAACATTAATCTTTGTAAGGAGTATGGTCTCCAAAATCAAATCATCAACACATGGGAGTACTATATTGAGTCTCTACAAACCGTAGCCTAGCCCTGAGTAGCATGCGACAATTACCCCCTTCCCTCCCTTAAATAATTGGTCCCAGCCTCTGCATGTTTTCACGTGTCCTGCCATCTTCCGTGCCGTTAATTACACCATCATGACCGTCAGCTACTGCATTGGATTCTTTATACGAACTCAATAAAATACAGTCCCCAATCTCACCACCTTCCTTAGTCCACAAACATTCCTCCTACATTTCTCCAAAAAAAAAAAAAAGAAAAACCTTATTATCTTTCCTATTCATGTTCTCAAAGTCATTTTAACTACTACTAAACTAGTAATTGGTTAACAAGGACATCTTCTTCCGATATTTTTAATAAAAAATACATTTGACAAGATAGTGAAATTCGTTCCCTATGTTTCACTTCCTTCCAAAAGAGTGCTTCAGGGCTATCCTTTTCCTTGTATGACAGGACAAAGTCCTTGATAAATGAGAGAGAGAAAGAGTTTATGGGTGCGTATTTGGTGTTTTTGTAGTGTTGTGTGTATGCAAGTTTTGGTTTTGCCAATTTACAGTCGGAGAGAAAGTTTATACTCTAACTCTAGAGAGAAAGTCATCACCATAAACATAAAAACAATACAACTACTGAAAAAAAAAATGTTTCAAGGAGTGCCAGACCAGTTCCGTCAGTTCATAACTTCAAGAGCATCACCATCTCTCTCTAATTTCCCTCCTCTCCATGTCTCATCCACCACTCATCACTTCCCTAGTTTTGATCCTTACATCAGTAGTACTACATCTTCTTCTCTGCAAGTTCCATTCTTGCAACCATTGCACCAATGTCCAGTACTACCAGCCACCAGCGAACAAGAAGAGAAAGAAGAGAACGGCTTGGCTGTTACGGGTTTTGAAATTGGTGGCAACCGACTGATGCCCGAGTCAGTCGATCCATGGTCAAATGATGAAGTGCTTGCGCTTTTGAGGGTCAGATCTAGCTTGGAGAATTGGTTTCCTGAATTCTCTTGGGAACATGTTTCAAGGTACGATTCCATACATTTATATGTATACTAAGTTGGTCGTTTGTGCTTATATATGATTATTCTCTTCTTTCTTGTAATTTCTAGTGCTGCAAAGTAAAACATAGGAAAGCATAAGAGGGGTTTTGTTTAGAACCATTTCTAGTTATGGAAAATTGTCAACTCGTCACTAAGTGAACGTGAGAATGAGATTACTGCAGGCAAATCCTTGAATGAATTAGTTGACCCAGAATTACGTATATGGATCTTCAGTCAGAGAGAGTAAGATAGAGATAGAGAGACAGAAGGAAGCATTAAAAAGACACCATTTTCTGTGATTTACATGATTCAATGCAGCGAAACAGAGAAAATAAATGCTAATGATATATGGATGGTTTTGGTTTTGTACATTTATGGTGGGTGCAGGACGCTTGCAGAGCTTGGTTTCAAAAGAAGCGCCGATAAATGTAAAGAGAAGTTTGAGGAAGAAAACAGGTACTTCAATAACAATATCAATTACAGAATTTTTACTGATCTTGGAGAGCTTTATCATGACGGTGATGATCATCAAAGCCCACAAGAGGTTTCTGGTGATGACAACAAGGACAAGAAGGTCGACAAGACAAATAGTGATCAAGAAGAAGACAAGGTGGGGCAGATTTTGGAAGAAGATTCAATAGATGATCAGAGAGTAGCTGGGAACCCAAATCAAGACAATGAGAAACTGGTTGAAAATTTAAAGAGCAATAATAAGAAGAGAAAGAGACAGATCAAACAGAAGAAGTTTGCGATTTTCAAGAGCTTTTGTGAGGATGTCGTGAACAAATTAATGACTCAACAAGAGGAGATGCATAACAAGATTATTCGTGATATGATGAAGAGGGATGAAGAGAACGTTGCAAGAGAAGAAGCATGGAAGAAGCAAGAATTGGATAGGATCAACAAGCTTAGGGCAGACGAACAAGCTCTTGCAAGTGATAGACAGTCAACAATTATGAAGTACTTGAAAAGATTCACACCAATTGATTCTTCTGTCGAAAGCCTTGGAGAGAGAAGTGCTTACACACGAAATCTTGGTGAGGTATCAAACAGTTCCACTAGTGCTTCTACTCCATCTTCGTTAGTGTTTGCGCAAAACCCTACTGACAACAGTCAAGCAAATAACCCAAGTGGACTTGAATTGCAGACCAGAAGCAATTTGGTCACTGGAAAAGCTAACCAAGCACCTGAAAACTTCAGTTGCAGTCCTATCTCAAGCATTTCAAAAGTTCCTAATGCATCAACCAAGGCCCTAGCTCTCGAAAACCCTAGTTATAAGAACACCCCAAACAACCCACTAGCAGCACAAAGTCCATTGCCAACGGATACAACAATTGACTCAAAGTCTTCAGCCAATGATAAGAAAGATCTCGGAAAGAGATGGTCAAGAGATGAGGTCTTAGCTTTGATAAACATAAGGTGCAGTTTCCATAACAATATTGATCAGGACAAGGAAGTAGCAACACTTAAGGGTCCTCTTTGGGAGAGAATCTCACAAGGGATGTTGGAGCTGGGTTACAAGAGGAGTGCAAAGAGGTGTAAAGAGAAGTGGGAGAACATAAACAAGTACTTCAGAAAGACCAAGGATGTTAGAAAGAAGAGGTCCGCTGATTCCAGTACGTGTCCTTATTTTCATCAATTAAGTACCTTGTACAAACAAGGGACTGTACTTACAACTTCGGTGCCATCAGAGGAGCAAGAAAGCCGCTTGACTTCGCCTCAAACCCAATCTTCATTACCAGAAATGAAGCTCAGTTCACCCCTCGATGGGTGGTCTAGTAATGCAACAAAGCATCTAGCCAATGATCAAGGTGAAAGAACTATGGTCCAAAAACCAGATTTTGACTTCGAGTTCTAATCTTATTACATAACATTTTCCTGTGTTAGTTTGCTATAGTCATAAGCACTACTGCATGGAACATTTTCTAGTTGAGGAAATTAGCAATGCTAGTGACAATATGCTTTTTCTATGAGACCTTGTCGTTATTCGTTTCTGTGAAATGTTTCTTGAAAGACGAGAAATAAAAGATTTTGGATCTAAGTTGGCACCGACAATTTGACGAGTGAACAGGATTAAACTAGCTACTTTCAGGATCTGGTTTCATTTCATTTTTGCTATTTCCATCCCAAAATTTTCTAATTTGAGACGAAGGTTTATTTTATTTTTCCTATACCTATAGCCTTGTCACGATAATCATTAAAAAAAAACAATGTGGATTGTGGACAAAGGTATAGTGTTTAATTTTAATTACCTAATCTTGTAATCAAACAAATAGTTTCTGAGCCTTCCTTCAAATTTTTTATGCGCAATTGCAGTAATTTCCAATTTCAAATTTCAGATACGAGAATCTTAGTTTCGAGATAAATCGTTCTGTTTTTATTCTACCGTATTAGTAGTTTGCTTTACTTCGCTAAGCTAGTCAACATCATTCATTATTTTAATTGCATACTCTTATAGTTGAATACTCCTACTATACTATTTAAAGAATAAGTTTGTTTCTACCAAAAAATATAAAACCATATATGGCTGTAATTAATAGTAAGAAGCTATTGGCTACTAATATTTGCACTTCATTAAGGTCTAATTATTTGTCTTAAATATTGAACTAAATAAAATTTACGAAACATGGAACAAAATTGGCCTCTAAACTAAATTCAAACGTAATAATATCACAAAAATAACCTATTTGCAAATTTTGCTACTTAAAGAGTAACAAAATCATATATGAATCTCTTATTAATGAAACATCATCATCATCATCATTATCATACCCCGAAGTCCCGCAATAAAGTAAGATTTGGGGGGCCTGATAGTACGCAGCCTTACCCCTACATTGTAGAGAGGCTGTTTCCAGTAGACCCACATGCATATGTGACAGGATAATAGTGATGTAAGGTAAAAAGAATAAATACGTAAAGACTGATAGGAAATCCAAAGATATATCTGATAGTGACCATAATCTACTATTACCTTTCGCCTTGCAAAGACCAGTATTCGCTCTATCGGAAGGCATCCCTCTTTATCTGCACTTCTGACGTTTCTTGCAAGTACTATCTTAATAAATCCTAGAACGTCGAAATATAATAATTATAGTAAATAGTAATTAATCAAGAAAAATACTAAATAAAAGGATAAAATAACAAATATATATATATATTGAAAATAATAATATCAATAATAATAATAATAATAATAATAATAATAATTGTAAATATAATATTCACTTGTACTGATAGAAGTACACTTATGCCCATCAAGATATATAGATAATTGATTAGAATATGTTTAATAATTAACATAAAATATTTATTTTTCAAATAAGTTATGAGAAATTTTTTTAAAGAAAATATATATTGAAAGAATATTGATTATTGTTGTCCTATTAAGATGACACCACAAGAAAACTGCACATTTTGCGACGTTTAAAAAATGTCACAAAATCTCAAAAAACGTCACAGAACACAATTTGTGACGTTTTAAAAAAATATCACAAATAACGTCGCCAAATATAGTGTAGGCAAAAAGTTTCTGCGATGTTTCCCGTAAAACGTCATGAAAAATACGTATATTTTGCGACGTTTTAAAAAACGTCACTAAAAGATTGGTCTTTCCGCAACGTCACTAAAAGATTGGTCTTTTCGCGACGTTTTTTAGAAACGTCACGGAAAGTCACATTCCGCGACGTCACGAAAAGCCACCAAAATATTTCACCCATCAAGAGATTAACAATCATTTGATAAAAAGAACAAAAACAACATCTAGTAGAATTCTCACTAGCATGCAGTAATATTTCTAATTAGTAGAGAAGTTATTTTCATATGGCCCACATACATCATTTGATAAAAACAATATTCATATTCTTCAAATATAAATATTTTCTCATAATATTTTAATAACTAAAAATAAAATAAAATCTCAATTATGATATGAGAAATTTTTTTTGAAGCAAACATACTGAAAGAGCATTCATATTGTAATCATATATTTAGTGTTACAATGAAATAAATAATTTAAATATTTCAAGAAAGACATGTATATGTATACACTTTATTTTTACGATGAAATAATTTTATTTTGGGCAGGTAAACAAAAAATTCATATCATTTCCTGTTTTCAATAAAAATAGAGAAATAAAAAAATTCTTGATGCCAGAACATTACTACAAGGCATCAAAGGAATTTCAAAGCTTATAGAAAGAAAAAGAGTTTCACACAATGAAGTGGATTTCGTACCGTTCCGGTCAGTACCGGCCGGAACGTTCCGTACCGATCAGAAAATGGTACCGAAACGGTCATGAAAGTTTCTGTTGGACCCCAAACCTGTTTAATTATTTTGAGGCATGATTTTAATTTTATGGTCGTATTATATTAGTTAATTGGGGATGAATTATGTTAAGGTTAGAATTGAATTAAAATTGATTAATTGGATTAA
>JAOSBM010000003.1:24242004-24260572 GCA_027568955.1 Erythroxylum tenue
TTTCTTCAGATCAGGCCACAGCAACTCAGTCGTCAGGCGCTTGGATGATCGGAGGCTAGTGTTGGTCGTCGGAGGCTAGTGTTGGTCGTCCGAGGCTAGTCTCAAGTTTCGATTCAGAACAAGAAACTATAAATTTCACTCAAGATTTCGTCGTATCTTCAGAACAATATATGCTTCACACCATTTCTCTCAAGATTTCACTCAAGATTTCGCTAGGGTTTTTTCTTTTCTGAAAAGGGGGTAAAATGTTAGACCGAAAAAATGAAATGGGAGGGAGAGTTCAAATCATCAGATTAAGTGTAAGGGCAAAATAGACTTTTCTAGTCCATTCGTTGACCAGATTTGCTTAAGGGGCAGTGAGTTAATAAATTTTCAACTAAGGGTTGTTTTTGCTAATTTTTATATGTAAGGGTTTTTTTAGCAACTTTGGAATAACACAGGGTTCTTAACGCAATAAATTCATTAAAGAATTGGCAATTCAAATTTGGTAAGTTTGTTTCTTTATTTTTTTTTCAAAACGTTATGGGTTCTGAGTTTCTTTGTTTCTTTTCAAAGGGTAAGCTTACCCTGAAAACACTGAAAACAAACGTTGCGTAACTTTTTCAAACCCTTTGAATTTCTTTGTTTCTTTTCAGTGTTTGTCCAAGCAATTGGATCTTTAATCTATTATTTCGTTTAACATGATTTTTTTTAAAAGTTTTTATCTTTATTTATTAAATCATTTAGTTTATTTTATTTTTCATAAATGATTAAGTTTTTTTTCCTTTTTTAAAAAAATTTAATTGCTGACATGTCATTTTCATCCGATAACCTTTTGACACATGTCATTGAAAGTTATAGTAACCTGTTGAACCTGCTATAGCAGGTTAAAAGGACTCCTCGTGACCTTAATTGGAACCATAGGGACCTGTGCTGCCCCAACTAAAACCAAAGGGAAAAATATGCTGTAAATTAAAACCACAGGGACTTTTGCTGCCATAATACCGGCTTATTTGGTTTCACTTCTATTTTTCTATTGTAGTTTTTAGGTTTTTGTTTTCTATTTTTATTTATATTTTTAATTTAAAAACAAAGATATGTTTAGTTAATGTTTGTAATAATAAAAAATTGAAAACAAAACTTAGTCAATTAAGATTTATAATAAAAAAAAACTAAAAACAAAAACATATTTAATTTTATCATCCTGCTTTTTATTTATAAATTATACTATTAGATGTTAATATTAAATTTTTATTTAATTATTTTAATATATGAAATTTTATTCTTAAATTAATTAACTCTTATGATTAGATTTTGTAAACTATAAAAATTACATTATATCATTCTAGTTAATAAAAGATGTCCATTATACGACAATGCTTTAAGATATAATTAGTAATATCATTTACAAAAAGAAACATAAATCAATTAAAACTAATATAATCATTCCATATTTGTTTAGCAATTTCATCCACTTTTGAGACATACTTCGAATTTGTGCTAGAGTGCTACTATACTCAACTTGAAAACTTGCATCTTAATTTATACTTTTCCTAATTTACCCTTCATTTTCAACATAACTATCAAATAATTCATAAGCTTGTCTATACATTCTAATATAATTGTGTATATAACTACAAGAAATAACAATGTACTTTTGTTTCTTCATATCATAACTCGACATAGATGAAAGTATGGAGAATCTTGACTTTAGAATGTCAAAACATCTTTCAATGACATTTCTTAATGAAAAACGCTTATAGTTAAATAATTCATATGGACCTTGAGGTATTTCGCTTCCTCTATAATCTCACAAATGACATCTCACACCTCGATATAGTAAAAAAAATCCAAGCATATTAGTGTAGGCTAAATAGAACTTACCTAACATATAAAGGACATAATATTAACAAAAAAATTAATAATCATAATTACTATATCTACTTAAAATAATGTATTACCTTTTAAAGGCATAGGAAATTGGATCGTTAGATTAACTACTATTTCTAAAAGAACTTGAGTGCAGTATCTTCCCATCCAACCATTTCATACGTGAAACGCGTATCAAATAAGCAATAACATATAATATTTTAGGTTGGATTAGTTCTTTTACCACTATATGGTATTTTCTTGTCAATTGGAACAGGTGCATCAATATGTATACCATCTATTGCTCTACAATCATATAAAATAAAATTACACTATTATAATAATTATTAATCATAATGATATGATGAAAATAGTAATTACTTATATGAATGTACCTGAAAATTTGAAAGAATTTGGATTGTGTTCAATCTCATAGGTGTACTGGTAAAGGATAGTGGAGTAATGGCTCTTTTTGTAGAATAATTAACTTTATATAAGACTTTGAAAAAATACTTCGAAATTGTCTAGGTCGAATATTAAAAGTGTTTTACATTAACTCTAGTTGCCACACTATGCCTTATAATCATCAAGAAAATTGTTACTTATTCCTTTACATTCAAATGGCTTGTTAGCTTTAAGCCTCCTAAACTCTTTAATTCATTGCATAAGCTCAAGAAGATTATCTTGCTCATTCTTAATTTCTTATAAATCTTTCTAGGATTTCCATTCAAAAGTTATAATTTCTAGTCAAGACCTAATAGAGCAGAAGTTATACATGGTTACTTGAGTAAATGAAAATATTCATTGTTTTCCATAGTTAGAGAAATAATAAATACCATTATCAGTTCATCATCCTAATTTGAAATCTGATTAGGAAGTCATCTATCTACAATACAATCATTAAATAACTAATAAAAACATTCAGTTAAAAGATTCGTATCAAATATTCGTATGAAACATACACCTAAAATGTTTAAACCATGAAATGGTTCTTAACAGCTTCCTTGCATCTACCATCTTCATAAAAATCTCTCTATAAAGGGGAGAATCGTATAAATCCTTTATGGATTTTCCATATTGCACACCCTTAGCACCCAATTCATAAAAGGAATTCAAATATCCCATTATTATATTACTCTCTTGATTTACTGATAAAGCTCCAAATCCATTCTCTACAAAGGATGATGTTTGAGCGAATTTTTTCCTCAAGCAAATCATTCTTTCTTTTCAATTATTCACCAATTATAGTGAGGACCTCTTTTAAAATGTTGGAGTGCATCTTCTTCACTTTTTTCTTCTTAGGAGATTTCTTTCTATTAAAAGGATAACTTGCAACTTGATCTCTTTCTTCATTATATGAGCAATCTTCATCAACATCAATTCTATGTTCCTTTTTAACACTATTCAATGGAGATTAAGCCTTTGTTTGGATCGTTATTTGCACAAGGGAAAGGAAAAGAAATATTGAGGAGAAAAGAGGGGAAAAGAATGGAAGGGAAATGAGATTTTCTTTCCCTTGTTTGTTTTCCTAATTTATCAAAGGAGGGAATTGAAACGTATATTGGACAAAAAAAATTGAGACCTTTTTACCCTTGATTTATAGAACTTGTTTATCTTTTGTGTCTTTTTTGTTAAATAGGGATATAATAGTAATTTACTTATATTAGGCTTACCTTGTCTTCAATTTCCCCTCCTTTCTCACCAATTTGGTGGGAAATGTATTTGATCCCAATTTCCCTCCTATTCTTCTCCATTCTCTCACTTTCTCTTTGCTTATTTTTTTCCAAACAATAGAAACCAAGAGAAATACAATTCTCTTCCTTTCTTTTCTCTTAGTTTCCTTCCATCCAAACAAAGGCTAAGTTAATGAATATGCATGTAAACTAGTTACAGTAGTATCTCCAAAAATATGACATAAGTATAAAAACTCCTTGCATCCTTTTCTCTTAAATTAGTGAATCATTTTATGCACCTACAATGGTGAAAAGGATATATAAGAAAAAAAATTTATGTTATATGATATATTAATAAACAAAAATATATTTACTTAAATAGATTTTTCCAACATTCATCTATGGCATTAATGAAAGAATTATTGTAAGAGCTAATAAAATTGTCTTATGTGACAAATTACTCAATATATAATATCTGTAATCGTGTATTTGTCAAATTTTCTTCTTTCCCCAAAATCCAAACCAACACAACTGTGTATTTGTTTTCCTAACCATTGTAACTTATCTATTATCAAAAATCAATTATAAAACTTTCCAAGATGATTTTTTTCTTTAGACAAAATTTTATCATTTTCCTCTTTGAGCTACTGTGTTGGAGTTGTTGGAGTTGTCGTTGTCGTTATCTTTGCCTATAGTTTATGATTGGTGTTACACCATTAAGTCCTAATTGAGGAATAATGCGAGCATTGGTAAACTTTGACCAATGTTTGACACTCAAAATGACAGAACAAGACAAAGGCTTGTGAGTAAATAAGCAAAATGGTCATTGTCAATGAGTTGGCATGTATTGGTGTACATTGGCAAAATATGCAAGATTCAGATGTGAGACCATAAGATAACTTGAGATGGATCTTAGGTTGAAGGTTAGCTAGATCATATACATAAGGGAGACATGTGTACTCAAATATAAGGATCATGACTAATGGACTTGATATGGTAAGCATTAGACCAGACCAGTGAGCTATGAAAGATTTTGAGCTTGGATGACTCATCATCAATGAATAAAGATCAAGGGAAGATCTTGGATGATATAGTGGATAAGATCACAATAGATATACATCAACTCTAAAAGATAAAAACCATGAGGAAGGATCATCTGAAGATAGTAGAGTTCTTCATGAATATGGATGTATCATTCCTTGTTAAATGTATTATCTTATCTCGTTAGTTGTGATGTAGCTAAAACCTATTATATAGAGTTTTATTTGGATGGGAGTGTCATCCAATTGGTTAGTGTTATGTAATTTGATAAGGATGGATGTTATCTAATTATTTCAGTTCAATTAGGATTCTAAACTGTAATGTTAGAGGTGACTATAAATAGCTTATTTGAGCCTTACTCTTAAAGATGAGAGATAGAGGAGAAGGGAATATATTGAGAGAGAGCATTCCTTTATATACTTTTAGAGAAATAATAAAGGTTGGTTTTTACCATAGCTCTTATGTGTTTATTATTACCTATGATTATTTAATATTTTTGTAGTATTTTTAATCTAATATGAGAGTTAAACACTTTGAGGTTCGTTAGGCGTTCGAAAAAAGGTTTTGTTGGTCAACAATCATGTGGGAAGGCTGAATCTTGTTTAAATGAACCTAAGTGAGATCGTCGTGCAAATTAAGGAGTAGACGCAACTTCAGTATAAGTTTGGTGTCTAGGAAAACCTTTGTAGCAACAAGCATTAGAGGCAAAATATCAATATGGCCAGAGGCAACAATTTGACAGAGCGTGTCAATATAATAGAGGCACTCATAGGGCCAATTCTTCAAAGGGAAGAAGAGGTCACTTCCTACTCATCTCGATTCCAAATTTTGGAGGAACAAATCCAATAGTTGTAATATCAAATAGTAGACTTGATGAAAGCAAAAGAAGTTTCTAGATTGGAGATCACAATTCTAAGGTGTGTCATTGCAATGCAGGATGTTGGGAATACTGAAAGTACTTTGGTGAAAGTGCGAGAGCTCCAAGTTTTAGATGGAAAAGAGAGTACCAAGGAGTTCAAAAAAAATTTATGGGAAATAAAGCAATACTTTATAGTGGAAAAGTTGTCCAATTCGAAGAAGATGTCAATCACAACTATGTATATGATGGAGGATACAAAGCTATGGTGGAGAGGGAAAACCTCCAATGACATCAATATAGGCAGAGCTCCCATTGACACTTGGGGAAAAATAAAGAATGAGCTAACGGACCAGTTCCTCCCTAACAACACTTCATGGCTCACAAGGAAAGCTTTAAAGAGGTTAAATCAAGATCACTCAGTGTGGGAGTATGTGAGAAAATTCACATATTTGATGTTGGACGTGTAAAACATGTATGGAGAATACAAATTATTCAACTTCATAAGCGGTTTGTAAGGATGGGCACAAATAGAGCTTCAGAGGTAGAATGGGAAAGAATTCTCAAGTGCGATAGTGACAGCAGATGTCTTAGTGGATCTCCAAATGCCACCACCAATTTGAACTAGTAATGAGGGTAATAAGAATGGCGGGATAAGGTATGGCTTAGAGAAAGGCAAGGAGAAGGTATGTGAATCTTCTCAATACAAGTCCAAGAAATAAACAAAATGGGATATTGCTTATTTCATTTGTGAAGGACCCCATTTTGTTAGTGAATGCCTAAAATGAAAGGTGGGTAAGGAGTAAATGAATTATATGGTCGTGAAGGATCAAACAGAAAAAGAGGAAGAAGTCTACCTCAATAATTATGCTTTATTAAGCATGATGAGCCTTATGAAGAAGCATTTGAACATAAGCAAGGACAAACCCAACAAATAGGGAAAATCATATATTAAAGATGTGTCATTGACTAAGGAGTCTTCGAGGGAACCATATTTGGAGGAGTGCCCATAAATTATTTCGATAAGGGCATTAAATTCCTCTTGTGGGGGTGGTTTATTGGACCCTTAAATCCTAATTAGGGAATTGTGAAAGCAATGATGTGCCTTGACCAATGTTTGACACTCTAGACTATGGAACAAGAGAAAGACTTGCGACTAGACAAGGAAAACAGGAATTGTTGATCAGTTGACATGCATTGACGCACATTGACAAAAATCTTCGACGTGATGCAAGATTTGAATGTGAGACCAAAAGATAGTTTGAGATAGACCTTGGGTTGAAGGTTAGCTGGATCACATGCATGAGGGAGACATGTGAGAGCTCTAAGGACTTAATGTGTGCAAAAATAGACGGACCATGACTAATAGACTTAATATGGGTAAGTATTGGACCAGACCAATTGGCTATGAAAGGCTTCAAGCTTGGATGACTCATTATCAACGGATAGAGATCAAGGAGAAATCTGGGATGATGTGGCAAATAAGGTGACAGTAAATATACATCAAATCTAAAAGATAAAGACAATGTGGGAGGATCATCTAAAGATAGTAGAGTTCTTCATAGATATGGATATATCATTCCTAATTAAATGTAATATCTTATCTTATTAGTTGTGATGTAGTTAAATCTTATCAGATAAAATTTTATTTGGATGAGAGTATCATCCAATTAGTTAGTGTCATCTAATTTGATAAGAAAAGAGGTTATCTAGTTAGTTCAAATCAATTAGGATTCTGAATTGTAAAGTCAGAGATGCCTAAAATTAGCTTATTTAAGCCTTACTCTTAGGGAGGAGAGATAGAGGCAAAGGGAACACATTGAGAGAGAGCCTTCCTTTGTATACTTTTAGGAAAGTAATAAAAGTTGGTTTTTATCATAGCTCTTATGTGTTTATTATTGACTATGATTATTTAATACTTTTGTAGTATTCTTACTCGAGTGTGAGAGTTAAACACTTCGAGGGTCATAAAGCATTTAAAACTAAGGAGTAGATGCAACTTTGGTATAAGCTTGGTGTCTAAGAAAACCTGTGTAACAGTTGGGATTATATGCATGCATGCATGTAATTGGTATGAATGTAGAGAAAGTAGAGAAGTTAAAGAAGAATGAAAGATAGAGTTTATATTTTATGGCTATTTAATGGGTCTATTAAGGGCACTTTTTACCATTAATTTTGGCAAAAACAAAATTGTGCATAATGATAAAGGAAAACATTAAAGATGGATTATGACAGGGACTTCAAATGGACAATAGTAGGGATTTCCATTAAACCTAAAAAATTTTGTTTGAACTTTTTGTTTTAAACTATAAGCTATGATTAATTATATAGTTTTAAGGATGAGAATTTGGTTGGGTTCAACTTAGTTTAACCTAGCCTAACTTGACGTCAACAAAATTTGGGTTGATCTAATTTTGAACTAAATTTAAATTAAAAATAAAATTATATTTAAACCAATTTCAAATTCAAACTCACATTCATGACTCTTAATTTTAAATTTTAATTATGATCTTAATTAAAAACCCAAAACATGTGCAAATAAGAAACACAAATCAAAACCAGAAAAGATACCTTATTAGAGAATGAGTAAGAAGAGAAGAAAACTAAGATTTTGATGATAATCAAGTGATGAAGAAAATTTATAAGGGGAGATTTTGATGATAATAAAGCGATGAAGAAAATTTATAAGGGATAATTGGTTTTTTAAGAAATTAAGATGAATAAGAAACAAGAAAATTTAGAAACCAAAATCAATGGAAGGCAGACAAAAGAGGGAGAAGGAAGGGGGAAAAAAGACATTAATTGTGAGCTCTAAAACTCAAACAAGGTTGGACAAACACTTGGGACTTACTCAATTCTTAAAATATGAAAAGCTTGGTAATGAAATAGTAGAGAAATTTCAGAAGAGCTAAGATGATCAGAAGTTATTTTTTTGGACTATGTTTTGGTTAACTAGAAATTTAGGTTGTAATATTTACAAGTTATTCAAAGGTGGGACACTCTTTCCAGCCAATTTTTCTACCAGATAGACAGGTAAGAAGTTTAAACTTTTTGGGCTTGATTTTATTATACCCAAATCCCAATCAAACTTGAGTCTAGATCAAAAGTTCATGTTTAGTTCTGGTTAAGATAAAAAAAATTTAGACTAAACTCATTTTGGCCCATTGCCAATTCTATATAATTTATATTATTAGAAAAATAGGGTTAGATTCATTCGTGTAGAATAAGAAAGACATTTTTCATTCGAATTTTTAAAAGACAAGATCAATTTAAATTTTATAACATGATTAATGCATGAAAATAATAAAATATAAATGTAAATTGCACTTTATTGTGTAATTTATTTTTTCTTTACATTTTCCCTAGAATCATTTTTAAAACTAGGTCATTGTAACTACCGTAGTACATACATATGTCAAACCTCTAACAATATCTATACAAATTGGTTAAGAAAACTCCACAAGTGGTGTTAATAGGGTTAATAAAAAGTCCTAATCTTTTAAAACCTGTGCTTATTTATAATAGGTTTAGACCTTTTAATGATTTAACTTTTCGTAGGCCAACAATTTATCTAGATAGGTCGAACTATTGGAAGCAAATGGAAAAGGAACCCCGAGTGGGATCAAAGGAACTAGCGAATTGATCACCAAATAGATAGAATAATTTTTGTTAAACTTTAATTGGAATTACAGTTAATTTAATTAAATACCAAATAAGATCTAATAACTAATATTGATCCTTATTTATTAAATATTTCATATTTAATCTTAAAGTTTCTTAACTTTACAGTCAACTCTAAGTTGATTAGATAATATCTTTTTATCAACCATTCTATATGCGTGACTCATTAAATTCCAAAATATATTGACAATGAAAATAAATTATAACCCTAACTTAAATTTAGAATTACACTAATTAAACTTCTTTAATTTATCTTTAGTTTTCTAATTAAATAATTTATATCCATAATCAAGATTGGTATCTAGGAATGTGTAATAATCACCTAAATATTAAGAATGTCAAAGTAGTTTTAACTAATCTTCCTATTCATAATTTTTTTTCATATGATTCAAACTTTTTATCATATAATACTTTGATAAGACATAGAACATGGAAATTATATTAGTTCTCTACCATTAGTAATTGATCTATTAATGATATTTAAAAAAAATATTTTCATCTGTCATCTACCTTGGCCAACGATTTTTTTAATTAGTACTAATCAAAAGCAATAGACCGTTCTCTCTAATCACTTTAGGGTAATGAATCTTAAATTGATTACTCGACTACCTACATATAGTTCGTAATATATCTAATGCCTACTGATTAAGTTACTATTAACAATGATATATTATAAGAATATCAAAATATAACAATTCTTGTATGCGATACTTTGGAGATCTCAAATCAAATGATTATTTGTATAATCATTATAGTGAGAATTTAATAGATATATATGTAATGTTCCAAATAATATTCTCATGTAAGGTCAATTTAGTGAAATTGTTTTTCAACAAACACTCACACATTTCTCAAAGAAACAATCAAATAAGTTAGAAAAAGGTTAGAGAACTTCTCACTATAATTTGCATGATGTGCATGTTATTTTGTAGAGTATTTCCGGTTAGAAGTAACTGGAGTCCTTTATATTATTTTATTATATGAATAGAACAATAAAAAATTAACTTTTTTGTACCTCATTTGTTCATCTTGTAATTGATTTGTACTAAAAACTTGTTAAGAATATAATGTGTTTGAAAGCAAATGAAAATATTAGTTAGTGTTTAGAGCGTTTATCTTTATTGGTTTTTATCTGCTTGCCTGTCTATGCGGTGGTTTTTTGAGTTTATATCTACATAGGTTATTGCTTGTTTGCGATTATTGTTTATTCTTGCTTCGTGCCTTTCGTGGTACTGGTCCTGAACGCTGTGTACATATTCTTTCCTTTTAATTTATTCTTCTGATTTACCAAAAAAAATATTAGTTAGTGATAAAAAAATTTCACTACACCTAAAAGAGTCCCCATTATATTAATTTATATTAGAAAATATATAATTTAAGAATATTATGTATATTAGAATAAGTTTTGATTTACACTTTACTATGTAAAAGTCTAGATATGAAACAATCTTGCTCAAAGTCAAAATATTTTCTTAGAGATATGCATGAATCAAAAGCGATATTAATTTAATTAAAATTATGAATTGATGGATTAATATGATCAACATGAGGATGTTAGTATATTATATACATCTTTAAATAATTACCTAAAATAATTCTATGATCAATCCGTATAAAATATGTATAATAAGACGTCCAAATCTCCAGCCTTGTTTCCTCAGAGTTCATGTTAAGATCAATAGCCACCTAAGCAACAGATTGCCTTCTATGGCCTGAATCTGTAACTTTTCAATCAATAATTTGCAAAAGCTTTCGTGGTTTTCATAAAGCAAACACAGCTCGATCGTGAAAAAAATAATCCTTAATCTGTGAGTTCACTTGGTCTCTTCATGTCAGCAAATGCACACTTAAGCTTGCATAGGCAGACACATTTCATTTGAAGTGTCAGATTTTGTTCCTTTGACAAGTTTTCTCATTTCTGATTTTTCTGTCAGCTTCCTGTTACACGAACCTCAACCGAAAAGGAGTCTCTCTAACTCCGAAAACTGACATTGCCAAACAAGAAAAGAAAAAACAAAGCAAGCTTCACCATGCAAACCTAAACCAAAATGCAACATGTTTCAGGTGGATGAAAAGCGGGGAAGCAACTCCTCTAAATGAATATGCAACTGCTGGGACATCGGACGCCAGGCGTCGTGAGTTTGACGCCTCATCATACCTGCAACATGCTGAAGCTCTGATACAGTTGCTTGAGTTTATTGCTAGAGTGATAAGATGAAAGGTATGATGAGCTTGGGATTGGTGCTAATTGCTAAAGCCGTTTAGAGCAGTGGAAGTTTCTCCTAGGGAAGCTGCTCTATGCTTGACAAAGAGCTTTAAAAAGGGCACTCTAAAACAGGAAGAATCGGTTCCACGTTTACCGGTACTCTGAAATTATGCAACGGTAGTATTGACCAACAACTTGAGGAACATTTCTTTTACCTGCAGAACGAGTATAGAAGCCAGGGAAAAAAAGATAGCTTTTGCAGCAGTCAGCAGAAAATTAAGAAGAGTATGCATTTATCATATCAAACAACTTGGAGGACACCAACCAACTTTGATTGTGATTGCAATGTATCGAAAAAAGAAAGAATTTCTTGAGGCCGGTAAAAGGTCAAGAGGAAGGAACGATCTTTAATTTGGGCATTTTGGCTTGGAGAAAGTACAAAACTTTTTCAGGCGAGGAGAATCTTCGCAAGTCGTCTTGGCATATGGCTTGATCACGCAAAGCTCTTGCAGGCGTTGATGAATAAATTATGACACAAGAATACAAAGACAATTTACAATCATAAACTATGTTGTTTGAGTGGAGGTCAACTCAACCAAACATTTGTATTATATATAAATGAGAAGATAAGTAAGGTGTTAGAATGGAGAACGGGTCTCTCCCTGCACTTGTAAAATGGTACATTCCATGGTGTAACGCAAATGGGAAAGGCAAGCAGATGGATGATAAACTTCTTGTTGGGCAAGAAGGAGGACAAACACAAGAAGAAAAATGTCCCATTTTGTGAGGACATTGTGTTGACACAAGGTGCAAGTGCACCATCAACTCCTAAGAGAAGATGGAGCTTTGGAAAATCTTCTTCCAAAGGCAAAGAAAAAGCTCGTTCCAGTTCCTTTGACGCTTTCACCATCTCCACAGTTCAACCATCATCACGGTTACCTGAAAACTGGCTAAGTAACTCCAGGACAGTATCATCGTCAAACAGAGTTCTTAAAAGATCCAGCCGTATAATAACCACTATAAGCAAAGCAGTTGAAGAAGCTGCTGCCACCAGGATCCAGGCCGTTTACCGTTCTCATTTGGTAATTTCACAAATTTAATTCAGAAATAGAAGGAATTCACAGGATGACTTTAGGAAGGAATATGATACTCAAGAACTGTGTGTGTTTTGTGCAGGCAATAAAAGCGTTAAATGCTTTAAAGGCACTAGTCAAGTTACAAGCCCTGGTAAGGGGTTATCTTGTGAGGAAACAAGCAGCTGTTACTATGCGGGGAATGCATGCACTAATGGCAATACAAGTTAGAGCTCGGTGCCAGAGAGTTCAAATGGCTGAGAAATCAAAACTTGTTATAAGAAAAAACCACAGAAAACATCCCGAGGACAATGGTTTGACAGGATTGCAAAGAGTAAGTTTCCAATTTCAACCTCAAACACCCAAACGGCCTCAAGGATGTTGGCAAATTCCTTACTTCATTGACTCATTAAGAAATCTTAAATTTTATGCATACAGGAGTCCTCTGGGTTGAACCTTTACGAGACCAGTAGACGTTTGACCAATGGCTATATGAACCATTCACAAATTGCAAGAATACAGAGGAATAGTTATTCCGGAGAACTATCAATCTCGAAGAGAAAACATCAATATGAAGAGTTGTATTTCTCCTCCGAACAGAATAGTTCAGGAAGAGCCTCTTTCAGCTATCAAAAAGAAGCTTACGCGCCCCTTGTCCCTCGTCAGCATCCCTTTGCACCAAACTACATGTCCAACACAGAATCTTCAAGGGCAAAAGTCCGATCAACCAGTGAACCGAAACAAAGACCGAACTCAACCAAACCAAAACGCAAGCAATCAGCAGCAGTGGATGGAATGAAAGTGCAACAAGATTCTCATACACAATGCTACTCATGCTCACACTCGCCAAATATTGCTCGTGATGACCAGGAGCCATGGTTCATCAAACTCTATACATCAACTGGGCTAAGGGGTGGTGAGCATGACACCAAGATGGAAACTAGTAGCAGCCATTCAAACAACGGCAAATTGCTTGATACCTATGAGGTAAGCACAAACTCTCCTACTTAAAAGAAGATACTTTCCATAAAAAGATGTTTCTCAAGTTCTTTTTACTCTTCTGTTGCAGCCTCATCTAAGCTTGTACTAAACATCTTCCCAAGAGTTTGATGCTGCCCAATGATTGTTGGATGTATAACTGACATACAAGTCGATTGCTGAGATCCTAACAAGGACAAATGTAATAGCTCTCCCACTACAATCACTTTCTCTTCATAATTTCTACCGTCTGCCCAGGTGTCTAGGTAATTGCCGAACAACCATAATGAATTCATTCCTACTGAAGCACTGCTCACTTAGGTAGAAGCATAGTCGTTAAAATTGACTCGAGTTTCCTCTTTAGGGGCAAAAGAGAAAAATAAAACCAAATAAGTGAATATAATAAGAGAAATACTACTGATAGTTAGATTAGTCAAAATTGAATGCTCTGCTAACTCTATAATAACAACTATCATGGTCATCTACATTGAAAAAGGTATAAATGAAAAAGTTGCACAGTTTTTTCCTAGTTCATTGCTTGAATGCAGGCTATTGGCTATCAATTCAGTAACTTAGCCATCTCCTAAATCCAATCTGGCCAGCTGACAGCACTTTGAATTCATGAATCAATCTTTCAGCTACACTTTCAATGCTCTAACAGTCACTTAAACATGGGGAGACACATATTGTGGATGGGCTCCTCTACTCACTGAAACTGCAGGATTCCCGGCAAACAAGTTTGAGATCATGTCTGATAGCTTCTAAAGCTGATTATCACATCTCATCTAGCAAAGCTTCTAACCTGGCATAACATAAGGATTAATTAACCACAGACGCATGGGAGAATTAAATGTCATCATTACATGCTTGTATGGCTCCATTTGGTGGGCATGTCACGATTGCATGTCATAAGTTGCTTTTTAAGTTTTGGGTTATTTGGGTAAATACACATATTTATCATAAACAAGTTGGAGTTCATAAGATGATGCAGAAATGAGATGACGTTTTAGCAAGCTGGAAATAAATGACAAAACCAGGTTTTATACGTTAGGATATTCAGCTCTATGAGAAAGGGAAACTTCCAAGTACAGAGAAAAATGCCAAACCTGTTAGCTCCATAAATCACTAGGCACAGCGAAACCAGAAAATATCTACAAATTACTTGCTCACTGATTCAAAGTCTTGTGAAATGCAACCTGAAAATTCACAAGCTGTTTAATGACATGAATATATATCTTACTGTTTATGACAGTTTCCTACTGATAGTTATATAAAAGTATGAATCATGGAATGATAAGGTTTCCAACCAATAGTTACAAAGTATGGATCATGGTTACTGATTTTTGGGACAGTCAACTTTCATAGATGTAACTAAATCCACTAGATACAGAAGGCTTTTCAGGTTGGATTAGTCAGCTTGACTATCTTTTACATTCGTTTGGATAAGAACTTCAGGCAAGTAGTAACCATAAAACTTTAGTTCTAAAATATTATATTGTGCTACTAAATACATACAGGTACACAAACACTCACTTCTATGCAAGAGAGAGAGAGAGAGAGAGATGACTGCTCAATTTCAAAGCATACCACACCCATACTATCACAGGACACATTTGGTCTGGCATTTTCTTAAGAAAGGATTCGCTAAATATTCTAGTATAGCAAGTTCTTGACTACCAAGCTAGCCACTGTGATTGGAATCTTTAACTCCTAAAACTATAGATGTGGTCAGAATAATCGAACCATATGGACTCTTTTCTGAATATAAGAATGTTTGATAGGAGACCTACCGACGTTGATGTTTTCAACAGCTCTCTTACAGCCATTGTTGCATAGCAAGAAGCAGGAAGTGTAAAGTTTAACTTGAGAGCCAACTGAGATTCTGGTGATTTGATTTGTGCAAGCTCTACTTGTCTCACATTCTCAATCTTGTTATCATCCAATGACAGTTCTAAATTATCTTCAGGCATAATTAGTTGCTCACTGCAATAATGTGGAGATTTGGCCTCATATTCCTCATTTTGTTCTTGTTTGATCACAGTCATCGATTTATCTTTGACAATTTTATCCAGATCTGTCTCCGTTAATGGTTCATTAGTGACAGTATACCTAATCAACTCCCTGAAATAAGAGCAAACACTAATAGCCATTTTATCCTTTTTTTGAAATCCAGATCTGCTCCAAATAAGTACAATGCAAAAGATGATACAACACACCACTCAAAGTCCATTGGCTTCTGAAAAACACGCCTATAACTTCCAGTCATACTCGTGATAGAAAATTCCCTACCAAGAGAAACCAACAAGAAATTCTTATTAGAAAAACCCAAAAGAATTGTGTCCAAATTGTGTGTGTGTTTGTGAGAGAAAGATAGAGAGAGAGTATTACTTGACACCATGTACATGTTCAGTCAACTTGATACCATCCTGATCAAAACAAAGAATCAATGGAAAGTACAAACACAAAATTCCCATCGAATTCCCATCGTGATTTCATTGTAATTAAGAAAGAAGAAGAAATATCTATTTGATTATAATAATATTATCAAAATAACATCTATGATAAAGATCTCATCCATCCCAATTAAGGACCTTATCCCAATCAACACAAGCTCCATGATGACACTTTTTTTTTTTTGGTGGTAAATAATGATGACACACTCTTGCTCATTACACATCCTTACTTGCTTACATCTAAAAAGGATAAGGGGAAAAACTGGAACTCGTATTGAAAAATCTCACAATGCTGCTAAGATATACCTTCTTTGCCAAATCATGATAGACATTGGCAATGTCATTTGCTGGATAAATAACCCTGAATCTGTAAGAAGAAAAATGAAAAGATATCAAACGAGAAACTAAATTATTATAAACAATCTAAAAACTTACCCAGGCATCGGAAGGATGACATCATCAATAGAGTAATTCCCATGAGCAACATCTTCAGTTGTTACAGTCTGCCAGATGATTGAAAGCCCCCATAAATTTCCCAATCAGTAAATATTCTCCTAATGCAAATGACAAGAAATGCACTATACCTACAAAGCATGTTAGATACAAAGACCTGACCTTAACATGAAAACTTTTTCTTTCTGGAAAATCTACCCCTGAGGTTTCGTCAATGTGATTACAATCAAATGTGTCATCAGAACCATCATTATCACAATCAACATTGATGCTTGTCACTTTTTCGGTATCATCTACTTCACCATATACCAAGTCCCCTGGCACAACTTGCTCAGCTCCTATACATGATTGAAGAATAAAACAAACAACTGATCAGTTCAAATAAGCCCAAAACCATGGTCATCCATGACCATTACAGCTTGTGGACCACATGCTCAATTTAAATTTATATACACAAAACACAAAATATTAAATATTACATATGTCACAACAGCATACCATAATTTTTCACCCTCATACTGGCAGCATGATTCCACAAATAGCTTTGGTAACTGTGCACATACCTAAAGAAGAATAACATGTGATGACCTTGTAGACATTGAAATTCAGAACCATATATTTACAGCAAGTCACAAACGACATGCATGTAAAATTATTGTCATAAGTTACAAGATCTTACTGCATTAATCCTCAGGCACATGAATAAACACCAATAAGGTATTTCCACCCTAACACATTTTGACAATTGGTGTGCTTCTATTGTACATCCAAGTATGTTTGTGTTTTCAAGGCCAACTGAATCATAGATTGAATATAATTCTTGTTGGTCTTTCAACCAATAATGCAAGGCGTGCAAAGGAGCATTCATTTACAACGACATTAGTGTGTGTAAATCAGTACTTTAAACTACGTAAATTTCTTCTGCTCATAAAGATATAGTAGGTCAAAAGAACAATTATTAACCATGAAATGAAAGATCTCCACAACTCACTTGGAAAGCAGGCCATTTCAAAGTGAACTCTAAAGGGTTACATCTTGACATTATCAATTAACCACTTACATCATTCTCAAAGTCCTCGGTATAGCTTTCAGAGCTTGCAAGTAATTACCAGGACATTTCTTCAAACATTGAAGCTGTAACATGTTAAAAACAGGTAACAGAGAAAGAATGGCTAATTACGAAGTTTAAGAAATTATGCAAGTTCTAAATAAAATAAACGAACTATGCATCTCTATTGATCAGTAAGGAAAGATAATAAGTTAACGAGCAGTAATGTGAAGAAAAATTTTAAAAAAAGCAAGTTCAAGACCAAGAAATTTTCATGTGAAACACGACCACAATTATTATTAACAGAAATAGCATAAGAAATTTTGCAGAGCAGAAAACAACTTACTATGGCCCTCTCAGCAACCAGATGTCGAGGTAGTTGCTTTAAGGTCCCTTCAAAATCATTACTTTGTTTGTAATATTCGCGGGCTTTCCTCACTACATCTCTTTGTATCTGAAGATTTAATTTAAGAAACAACGATACTGAAGTGTTACATCAATAACTCTAAAGTTAAATGCAGCAAATTTGCAATGAATTATACAAAATAGTTGTAAAAGAAAGCAGAAACACACGATAATCAAAGGATATCCCCTTCTCTTGGATCAAGGATCAAGCTCACAGCAGTTTTCCACTCTCCTCGTAGTAATGCAGCTCCAATAAGATGAGTTGGCACAGAACCGCTTCCAAAACGCTGATAAGAATAGCAACTCATGAGGTGCACAATAAAAATGATCTGGAAACAAAGTGTTCCAATGAGATATTAAGCCTTGGAGTATAGTAATTTAGAAGAAGTCAGGATTCATTTATACACAGCTTAGCAGATATTTCTCACACGTCAATTGCGTGATCATGGTTCATTCAGGACCCAGAAATAAAGTTTCAAAAGAAAAGAAAGTATGCATAATGTGACGCAGGGAAGAAGCCAATAGAATTAGAACTTAGAAGAATTGACTGAAATAGAGCAACAATCTAGATAGGGTTAAGTTCAAATACCATTGTTTGCTTTCTTAAATATAAAGACAGCAGCCAAAACAAATTACACCTTAACCTAACCCTTAGTCTCAATAATCCTAGGACATCCAAGCCATCCAATCTTATTCAAGTCAATCAACTTTACGAATAGAGCTAACCAAAACTTTTTTTTTTTTTTTGAAAAGTAGTGATAAACTTACCAACTAATAAGTACATAATTGGAAAAATAAGACACTGAAGTAGGTTAAAACAAGAGAAATATGGAAGTGACACACACATGCATGC
>JAOSBM010000003.1:24335112-24346640 GCA_027568955.1 Erythroxylum tenue
GGTTCGAGTCGTGGATTCAACCTGTGACCAAAGAGGACAATACCGATTGTGTGGATTGCGGGGGTACTGAAGTTGGGTGGTACATCGCCCCGGTACCAAATCCCGAATCCAACAGAGGACTTCCTTGAATTGTGAGTATCTAAAAATTATCCACGCATACTTCTTTTTAATACCGATTTCAGAACTTGCCGCAGATTGAGAGTGTGAATTAGCATTCATCGGCAATTTTCCTTTTGTTGCAGCCTGGGTGTTAGCTGTAGAATGCCCCATAATACTGAACAAGATAAACAAAAACTACTTGGAAAAAGATTAAAAACAACGTAATAATAATTAAAATTGAACTAAAAAGAAAATAAAAGAATTTAATTAAAACTAAAAAAAGAGTGGGGCGTGAAGGTGCTTTTGTGGTTGAGCTTTGGGTTGCTATGTGGGAGGAGGGTTACTTGTGGTTGTAATTTTTCTTTTAATTTGCTACAAAGACAAACAAGCAGATTAGGTTTTTTAGGGTAAAAATTATTAAGTAAATAAAAAGTAAATAATTAAAAGAAAAAAAAAGAAAAAAATTCAGAACACTAAATCACATAAGGCAAGATCTCGCTTTATGAGATTTCATAATCTGGAATTCCAGAACATTAAGTTACATAAGGCGAGATCTCGCCTTATGAGATTAGTAGTCTAAAATTTTAAGGTCTTCACTCCAGAATACTAAATTACATAAGACGAGGTCTCGCATTATAAGATTTAGTAGTATGGAATTTTAAGACCTTTTTCCTTTAGGCCAATATATTTATTTTTCAAAAGCAATCAAATGCAAGTTATATATAACTAAAACAAAATAAAATAAAATAAAACAAAACAATCATATGTTGGGTTGCCTCCCGAAAAACGCAATTTTTTAACGTCGTTATGATCAATGTGGCTTTTTCCTCTCCAACTTCTACATAATTGCAGTCTTGTACTCCTCAAGTAGTGCTACTAGTCGTTTCTCTTTTTATTTAGTCATCCTTTTTGAAATGATTCTGGGTAATGACTTTCCATCACCTAAATAAACATACTTTAGATGATTAGGTAATACCTTTAATTTTATCTTCGGAGCCTGCAAAACATAAGGTAAGATTTTCTTGTGAGCTATAATGAGTTCGTCATTCAAAGTTTATGAATCAATTAGCATCGCTGATAACGATTCTATAACTTCACAAGTTTCAGAAATTTGCTTGTTCACTTCCGATTTAGCCTTAAGCTCGAACTCATCTTCATCACTTTCTTTCTTAAACATATCCAGAACAAATGAATCCACAATATCCATATGATAAACATATTGAAAATCATTCGGGTACTTCATTACTTCAAAATTGTTGAACTTTACTATTTCTCCATCAAACTCTACAGAAAGAGTACCCTCGTGCACATTGATAATCGTCTTAGTTGTCTTCATAAATGGTATACCCAGCAAAATCGAAGCCGAATTTTCAACACTATCTTCATCCATTTTCAAGATGTAAAAATTCACTGGAAATATCAAACTATTATCTTTGACTAAAACATCCTCAAAAACTCCAATAGGACACATATACGAACGATCAACTAGTTAGATTATTACATTAGTTTCTTACAAAGAATTCAGATTTAAAGCTCGATAAGTTAAGTATGGCATAACGTTAATAGATGCATCTAAGTTTAGCATGGCACGCTCAATTTTCTTATTACCAACAACACACGGAAGTGTAAACATACCTGGATCTTTACATTTTCTGGTAATTTCCTATTTATCATAGCTAATACATTCTTACCCAAAATTATTCTCTCCTTGTCCTTCAACTTCCTTTTATTTGTGTATAACTCCTTTAAGAATTTTGCATATTTTAGAACTTGTTTGATGGCTTCCAGAAGTGGTATATTTATTTCCACCTTTTTGAAAGTATCTAAGATTTCTCTTTCATATTCATCATCTTTTGGTTTAGCCAACCTACTAGGAAAAGGGAGTAAACGTGAATTAATTGATATTGATGGAGATGAATCATTTTTTACCTTTGTTAATTCTTGAGTTGGAAGTTCTTTCTTGTTTTCTCCATCATTGTGCTTTTCTTCCTCCATTGATAAAGAAGTTTCAGATTGAATTTCCTTACCATTTTTTAAAGTCATTGCACTCACATTCTCCTTAGGATTCACCACCATTTGGGAAGGTAATTTCCTCAATACTTGGGCTTCAAATTTACTTATCGAGGTGGCTAATTGAGTGATCTGATTTCACAAATTTTGACAACTTGCCCTTGTTTCCTGTTGAAATTGTTGAGTATTATTAGTAAGTGCTTTAACAATTTCATCTAAAGAAATACCTAAATTTGAAGGTTTAGGTTGAGTATATGTAGGAGCTTGAGGTTGTTTATTAAAATTATGAGGTTGATATCGTTGTTGGCCTCCTTGGTTTTCATAGCTTAAGTTTGGATGATCCCTCCATCCTGGATTGTAGTAATTGGAATAAAGGTCATACTTCGTTGAGGTTGACCAAGAAAGCCTCCTATTACGTTAGCTTCTTGAAGAGTCTCTTATTGCAATGTAGGGCACATATCCATAGGATGTCCAAGGAATGACCATAATTTGCACATTCTTGTCGATTGCAATTGACCTATAGCCATTTGACGAACTAAAGCAATTAAATCAAATATTTTATCCTTAACGTGAGTGTTACTTACCTTATTCACACGCTTAATAGCTCCATCCATCCTTGTCCCAAACTGTTGAGACTTTTCGGCCATAACTGATATCAACTATCTGGCTGCCTCAGGTGTTTTGTTTACCAGAGCTCCTTCACTAGTTGCATCAACCATACTTCGATCCATTGGCAATAGTCCTTCATAAAAGTATTAAATCAGAAGTTAATTGGGAATTTGATAATGTAGATAGTTAACACATAGCTCCTTAAACCTTTCTCAATATTCATATAATGTTTCTCCTTAAATTTGTCTTATCCCCCATATCTCCTTTCTAATATTCATTGCTCTTGATGCAGGAAAGAACTTCTCTAGAAACATTCTTTTCATCTCATTCCACGTTGTCATTAAGCCAGGGGGAAGATAGTATAGCCAATCTTTTGCCTTATTTTTCAATGAGAATGGAAAGGGCCTGAGATTAATTTGTTCTTCCGCCACCTCTTATGACTTCATTCCAAAACAGACAACATGAAATTCTTTCAGGTGTTTATGCGGATCTTCACATGTAAGACCACCAAAAATAGGCAGTAAGTGAATCAAACCATATTTCAATTCAAAATCTACCTCAACATCTAGAAATTGAATGCATAAAGGTTGTTGATTCAAATTTGGTGTCGCTAACTTCCTCAACATTCTCGGGTTGAGATTTGTCATCTTTTCATCCTCTTCTTGAAAATTAAAGTCTTCACCAATTGTTAGATCTACTTCAATTTTCACGTCTAGAGCTGAACGATTATTTTCTTGCTTAGTCTCTTTTCTCAAACGACGCGCTATCTTCTCAATTTCTGGACTGTATTGCAATTTACTTATCTGAGAAGCACGAATCATACAAGACAAGAGGTTAGCAGTAACTGTAAAAATAAAAATGCAAAGTAATTAAGAAACTTGAAATAGTTCCCCGACAATAGTGCCAAATTTTGGTCGGGTTGTCGAATAATACCGATTCTCCAAACTTTTGTAGTAGTCATGGAACCAGGTCGAATCCCTAAAAAATTGAACACTAGTTTCTTAATTTCAAGCAATAAAATTGAATAGGAGTTTTTATTAAATAATTAATTAACTGAAATCAATACAAAAACAAATTAAATCAACTGAATTTAAATATGAGAAAGTGAAGATTATCAAACTCCGATTCAAGGGAAAGATCTCATTTAATTGTAACATTGATCATTGGTTTAAAAAGAATATTTTCACGATTCAAGCAGTAAGTCCGAAACATATTAGGATAGTCGTAATAAGTCTCAAATTTTCCTAAATTAAATGGTTCAAACCCAGCATCCAAACCAAAGCTTACCATCTATTGATTGGATGTGATAGCATTCTATATCAAATAAATGATAGCAATAAACTCTGTGAAAAAGACTAAACCCTAAATTAAATAATCAAGATAGCTGCAACTATCCAATTTAGTTTTCTTGTTTATCATAAGTTAAATAAGGAAATTCATAGATAACCTATTTGCTACTTGTACCAATCTTTCATGACAATTACGGATCACTGAATTCCTGAATAACGATAGAATAATCAATATTAAATTAAATTATCAGATTAATCGAATATCAATCATTCATAAAATATGAGAACTCAAAACAAGAAATACTTGAATTAAAATTTGAATAAAAATTTGGAGCACAAAACCTCACAAAATTACAATTAGAGTATTGAATCTCCTTGAATCAGAAAGATTAAGTTTAGCCACATATAGCTTTTACTCCAATATCAAAAATATAAGAAAGACAGAGAAATGTGAAAAACATAAGAAAAGAGAACCTCTTTCTGTTATGAGGAGCATCCCTTTTATAAGGTTTTCTAATCTAACTCTAACTTGTAAAGATATTTATCTAAAACAAATTTAATTCAAACTCCTACATGAAAAGGATAAGCCGAAGTTTTCCAGTCAAACTCCAACTCTTCGAGTGATCAGTCTTATACACTGCTTCAATCTCTTCACTTTATCCAAAATTTGTGATTTTCATCAATAGAGTCCCAATTTGATGCAATCTCTACTTTTCATTTCCTTAAAAAAAAACAAACATTAATTTCCATATTTAAGCAACAAAATAAATCTAAAACAAAGGAGATAATATCAAATAATAAGTCAGGATAAGATCTTATCACATATTAGCATGAATTTTCATATATTTATGTCATAAGGAGCTCTTTTGAAAAGCAAGATTAAAGACAAAGACAAAAGTAACTTTAAAGCTGAGTTTCTCCTACAAAATTCTTATTGAAAGGTGAATGAGTTGACCAGTGATATCTAAATTCAACATCTCTAACTTATCAAATTCGTATGCAAAAATTAATTTTCTATTCAAGTATTATTGATGATTAGAAATGATAAACCAATTCTTATTCAAAAAAATCAAACTTCCTATAGTTTTCTACCTTTAGCTTAGTTTCCATAAGTCATACAAAAAAAGGTTTTAAATTTTACAAATATTCTTACATTACTTGTTTAATGGGGCTATTTTTCCCTCTCACATTTCATCTAAATATAAACATTAAGGATGGAAATTTTGGATTCATTGGCCTTACTTTCCCTATTATACTTCCTCTTAATGACAACTTTAAAATCATTGACTAAATTATATGCCTATTATTGTACATTTAAAGAATTATCAAATAATAAAGAGAAGTATTGAAATTCATGTTCTTTAAGTTACATATATTCAATTCAGTTGTAGAGACCTCTATACCACTCATTGGTTCTTTCAAGGGATCATTTGCTAATAATTTCTTTACAAAGATAGGACTTTCATTCATTACTTATAAATTACCTATATAAGCTTTAACACAGATAAGATTTTCTTTCATCTGCTCTTTAATTTTGTCAAAGTTTCCAGTCATTAAAAGTTTTTAGTAACCCCCTCTTTGTTATCTCTTATCATTTGGTGCTCACTTTTACCTTTTTTAGTTGTTTTAGGTCTCCATTAATATGAGATAATGACAAAGTCTTCGACCAATTTATCCTTTTCTCATAGGATCATGGAAGGATTAACTCTGGAAGGTCTTGGTGAACATCAATAATCACAAAAATTCTAGTATAATTGATGTGTTTCAATCCAATAGTTGTTGTATTGGTGTATATTGCATTCCAACATAACTTGTTGAATGACTAAGACTCTTAGTAGACCAATATTTTGAAGGAATAATGTGTGTTAATATATATTGGCACCTGCTTCTGTTTCAAGCTTCCTAGTTAAATCCCATACTTCTTTTTTTAAAATAAAAATTGGTTTATTATAGTGACAAGCACCTGCCTCTAAAATCTTATTAGCATAATCAAATTTAAAGAGGAAGAGATTCTCTTGATTGACCGTGACCTCTTTCAACCCCTTCTTCTTTTATTAATAGCGGGACTAAGCATTCATTAGCGAGAACATAGGGTGTTTGTCTATAAAAAAAAAAAGCCAACTAAGGTTGAAACTCATTTAGAGACTCTTTCCTTAAGTTATCTACCAGGGAGTTGTGATTGCACAAACATTAATTGAATGAGGTGCACAATAATGAAGTTTTTCTAAAAGAGATATGTCTAATAAAACCTGGCACCAAAACATTTCGTGATTAGGGGAGCAGCAAACTCATAGATATACTAAAGAGTTAGAGTTGCGGGGAAAAATCATAAGACCAAGGTGTTAAAGGTATTCAAATGGTTAAGTTGAGCGTCATTTTGGTGAGAAGAGAGGGGAAGATATTTAGAATGAGCAGACAAAGATGAAGGTTGGTTTAGAGCTGGTTTCAATGGAGGGAAGTCTTAAAGAACAAAGTTAGGGGTCTAGTTAGGAAGAAGTAAGAAGTGGGATGTTATGCTCCTAACAGTTTGAACATTTTGTTTCAAAAAAGGAAAGATGAAGAGGCTAGAAAAGGCTTAGGTAAGAAAAAAAAACTGTCATAAAAAGAGTTGATATAGTGAGGGAAGAACTAAACTCAAGAACATTAAAGATGCAAACATGTAACAAATAAAAGTTAAAAGAAAAGAGGAAATAATGAAAGAATAACAAGAAAAGAAGCCAAGAAATAATAACTAAAATCGAGAGTGAACCAAAAAGAAGAATAAAAAGGTTAAGAATAACATAAGAAGAAAAAAAACTCAAAAGGGATGAGAGTAAACATAGATAATCAACTAGAAGAAAGACATGTTGAAAGGAAATAAGATTATAAAATTTTGGTTAAAAGACGAGAACTTTGATAGAAAAATTAGAGCTTATTTTATAATTAAGAAGAACATTTGATTAGGGATGGCATTCGTCAGCATTCATCAATTTTTATAAAATTAAAAATATAGAATAATTTATTTTTTAATTAAATTCGAATCTGGGCTGTTTAGGTCCAGGCTTACCTGAGACCCAACTCTTTTGAGTAAAACGATTTTATTTTGCTTTGAATAATTAATTCTCGAGTTAGTCTAGGTCAGGACCTAACCTATAGGTTGACCTATTAAAAACAACGAAATTTAAGCCCATGTGCAAAAATTGTCATCCCTATATTTAACGATATACAAATTGACACAGTTTTAAATTTGAATTTAAAAATTAAGTCCATTTCATATTAAGTATGAACTTAAGAATTTTAAAATTAACTGAAATTATATTAAGCCCCAAGTCAAAATTATTTGGGAAGGATGTCACGCGCAAATAAGATCAAGTCACGTGCTAATCAGTCAGAAATCAATCTCCTCCCTCCAAGAAAACGACCAATCCCATTTGAGTGGATGAGGTTTAAATTGAAGGCCATTCCACAAACTCTACGTTCATTCCCTGTCCATTTCCTTTCTCTTACAATCTCATCATCACCACCAGTCCGTTAAATATCTCTTCAACCAAATCAAATCCCATAGATAAAACCCATCAATCACAGTCAGAAACTCCTCCAAAAGATTGAAGAGTTGAGATAAACCCCCTGTAAAATTCGACCCTCCATGGCAACTGCTTCGTTGCTTCAATGGAATCCATTGAAATGGCAGCACGCCAATTGCTCTTTTCAATCTCATAGCAAACCTTTTCCTTTTGTACCCGCCAGGTCCTTCCAGATACTCAGAATCAAAGCTCAAAGCTTTAAGTGCCATTTAGCGAATCAAAGCTTTGACGCCTCTTCTTCCATTTCAACCTCTGTTCACAATACAACGTCTCTTATTAAGAGAAAGGCAGCCGGAGATAACCCATTTGATAGCATATTTCAAACAATCGTAAAAGCGCTGGAAGCCCTTAAAAAACCCACCGTGGCAGCTATCCTGATTGGGCTTCTGTTGCTGTACGACCCCAATTCAGCATTTGCTGCGTCCGGTGGGAGGATGGGAGGCAAGTCTTTTTCACGATCGTCTTCTGGGTCGTATTCATCGAGAAGTTACTCTGTTCCTCGGACTTCTTCGCCGGAGTTCTCTTATTCAGTGCCGTACTTTGCTCCGACACCATTTGGTGGCGGTGGTGGCTTTTACGTGGGCCCTGCTGTGGGTGTCGGTGTTGGTGCTGGCTCTAGCTTGTTCTTTATATTGGCTGGATTTGCGGCGTTCATGTTGGTTTCTGGCTTCCTTTCTGATAGGAATGAGGACGGTGTCCTCACTGCTACGGAGAAAACTAGCATTCTCAAACTTCAGGTAATAGTAGTAATTGAATTGGTGGGATTGTTTATGTGTTTTTATCGGTTTTGGGAATAATTTGTTTATGAAGTAATGAGATATGATGTGCAATGCGGTTGCTCTATGTATTGGAAGAGATAATAGCTAAACGATCACTGGTTGAATCAGTGTTGGATGTTTTGACTTCTGTGAGAGACTGCATTTTTATTTCTGTTAACGGAAAATTCTATCTTGTCATATAAGAATTGTTTAGTCGGTGATTGGGTTCATGTGAGTGGCTTTTATCACCTGTATTT
Source organism: Erythroxylum tenue (assembly GCA_027568955.1). Taxonomy (NCBI): domain Eukaryota; kingdom Viridiplantae; phylum Streptophyta; class Magnoliopsida; order Malpighiales; family Erythroxylaceae; genus Erythroxylum; species Erythroxylum tenue. The sequence continues at coordinate 24,343,698 of JAOSBM010000003.1, forward strand.
CATATATCTGATTTATGGTGTACTATTCCTAGGTGAATCTGTACTAAGATCATAGTTTGTCAAAAGTAGTGGGTTGCGTATCTTGTTTTTATTACTTCATTTATATCTTGTAAAGCACCTTCTTAACAACAAACTTTAGGGGATTAATGGGATACATGCATGTTGGATGGTGCAGTTTGCTGGGACATTTGCACCCAGCCGTGTACAGTTCATGCCCGTATGATAGTCGCTACAAAACCTGCTAATTTGAAATTCCTACTTGAAGAAACCAATGATCTATTGAATTGGGGAATATCATGCATTTGGCTGCTGATACATATCCACAATCTGGCACATTATTAGAAAGATTCTTTAGTATCTGCTGATTAATTATAGGAATAATGAGAAAACATGCATCAATGCTTACCTTCTGTACTTGGCTCTTAGATTGGACTATTGGGGATAGGGCGGGCTCTCCAAAAGGATCTTAATCGAATTGCTGAGACTGCTGACACATCCTCTTCAGAGGGTCTCAGCTATGTGCTGACAGGTATGACTCTCTTTCTCTTTATTTTACCTTTATTTCTTTCCATTTCTTTCTCGTTTTAAGTTGAATGTGATAGGTATTTTCCAAACTGTTTTGATATAGAATGAGGTTTTCCAAGTGCTTTTTATGAACTTCTCTTGAATTTGTCATTCGAACTAACATTGAGAAGAGGGCAAATTGCTTTCGAGAGAATTGAATAAGGAGCATTTGGAAACATGGAACACTGTATTTTTTATTGATGAAGGCATTTATTGAAGTATTCAACCTTATTAACTCGTTGTTTGTTTCTTATGAATGATTTAGTGTGCTCTTTTCACTTTCTTTATTGGGCCTTTTTCATGTATTTTTTCTATTTAGTGGCTTTTCTTGATCAGATTAAACTTTTTTTGGCTTACTAGGATAATATTAATTTTTCATTGATCTTACAATTTATTAAACAAAAACAAAGAAAAAGAAGGCTGTCTTCTAAAAATTTTCCTCAAGTTTGACATAAGCATAGAATTAGTGAGACAGTCACCATGACCATGATGGAAAGTCGTTTGGACATTTTTTTCTTGAGGGAAGTATTGATGTAATATTCCATGAATTAGGAATTTATATTCTTGCTTGTATCTTTTTTACTCCTCAATTTTTTCTTTATCTCAATGTCCTTATTTTATGTAAGAAAGAGTTCATGAGCATTATTTGGAAACACCATAACTGATATTATCTTATTAACAAAAAATGACAATTTCACTCTACCATGTTGATTTTGTTGAACAAAATAGTGTAGTCCGCCTTGTAAAAATACAATGATAGTCTTGTTAATGAATTTTTTTTTTACTGGCAATGGATACATGCCGAACCTTCTCATATAGATCATCGGCAGTAGTTATTATTTTATTCTATTTTGGTTGCAGAGACGTCACTAGCTTTGCTTCGGCATCCAGATTATTGCATATCTGGTTATTCTTCTGTAAGTGGACGATTTTCTCCTATAACACCTTTTTGTAGGATCCATGTCTTACAAAAGATATTTGAAGTTTATGTGCTTATGCCAAGTTCTTTCTCTCTCTGGTATTGAAGTTCAACATTCTCTTAACTTGTTGGATTTATTGCATGAATGAATAAAAGTAACAAAGATGTTTGTCTTCTTTTCACTTCTTTTGAAGGTGGACGTGAAGCGAAGCATAGAGGAGGGTGAAAATAGGTTCAATCAGCTTTCTATTGAAGAACGAGGGAAATTTGATGAAGAGACACTCGTTAATGTCAATAACATAAAAAAGCAGAGTACAAAAATCCGGGGAGCAACTGGATTTAGCAATGAGTATATAGTGGTAAGGTTTCAGTGCTGATCTGCATTTCTCTGCATATAATTGAATCAAATAGAGGTCAATGTTTTACTATGAGCTGTTTTCTTATGGAAGTAAATATAGGCTAGAAGAATTTTTAGTCACCAGTATTACTAGTTCACAGAAATCTGCTTCTTCATGTTACTCAGGAAATGACTGCGGAATTAAGAGTCACATGATGTCTAACATTGATAGATTGATTGTATGCCTTTTTATGTTACTTTCCTTCATTTCTTTTATTGGGTGATTAGAGGGGGACAATGGGAAGGCTTTGGCGCTTCCATTTGTTCAATAGTCAAAGTTGATTGTGAATGGCTAGGGCATCTACACTTAATTTGCTTTGTCTCAGTTGCAGACTAAAAATGGTTTTCTCTTAGTGGAATTAGATCCTGAAAGCAAAGGAATGGGGAAGGGGTTGTAATTTAGTACTTTAGCGCCATTTGGGCGCAAGAAATCTTTATGATTTCGGACAATTAGATAGAAAGGAATCTGGGTTAGGCCAGGCCTAGTATAGAACTACTCTTTTTATATTTTAGACCTCAAATACAAGCTGTATTAAGCGAGTTCAGAGGCACAATGTTCTGCCTTATTCTTGTTGCCAAGCTAATTCAGAAGAAAAGATTACCCTTTGATCTTATTATCAAATTTGCATTAGAGCACACTGGAAAATGTTATTGAACACAAAAGCCAGATATCCTTTCTGGAAAAGAATCATTATTCTTGTATAGACCTGGGTTCTTACTTGACTCTTTGATAAGCGAATGACCAAGTTGTAAACTATGCTCCAAGAGTATGAATGGACAAATGGAAAGGAACAACACATTTGTCATGTGATATGTTTTTTTTCTAAACATCAATGATAAGTTTGATGCTTATATGAAAGGACTAATATTAGATCATTTGTTGTTCATTAAATGGAAAAGCTAGCTTGCTATGAAAAGGTCATGAGGTTTTCTGTAAGATAGTTGCTGATTCTCTAACGTTTTGCGGCATGAATAGCTTTCATTTTGCATCACATGGAAAATCCTTTTCACTCCGCTTAGCTTTAAATCCAACCCTTGTTTAGGGATTAGATGTAGTTTAACC
>JAOSBM010000003.1:24394717-24408164 GCA_027568955.1 Erythroxylum tenue
AATCCAAAATTTCAGGTATAATCCAATTTACCCGGAAAATGTCATGAATGCATGCCAAAATGCTTATGCACAAATAAACAAATATTTAAATATACCCAGCATAAAACGTACTAAATTTCGTAATATGCTAACCCCTAATTCAGGGCGTTACAAATCATCATATTTTGCAAGAATTCCTAATTAACTCTATCATAGGCTTTAGAAATATCAATTTTCAATGCACAAGCCCCTCTCTTATTATTTTTCCGACCTTTAATAATATGAAGCAACTTAAACACAACTACCACATTATCAGAGATTAACCTCCCCGGGACAAATGCCGACTGACTCTCATCAATCAAATTATGCAATAAAACTTTAAGCCTATTAGCTAAAATTTTAGCTACTATTTTGTAAAGCACATTACACAATGAAATAGGCCTCTTTCAAGCTCAAAGGATTTGCACATTTAGGAATAAGAACAATATGAGTATCGGTTAAAGTATCCGGAAAAGTACCTGAATCCAACTATAATTTGCAAGCTTTCCACACATCCTCTCCTATCACATGCCAATATTTTTGATAAAAAGCTGGATTAAGTCCACCCGATCCCGACGATTTATCCGACTTCATATCAAACACTGTTGTTTTCACTTCATCTAGAGTCATCGAAGTAGTAACCATATTATTTTGAGCCCCTCCTATTTTGGGCCACACCAGATTGAGAACGTCTTCACCATTCGAGATCCCTCCTTCAAAAATCTTCCTAAAATAACCTTTAATTTCCTCTTCTAACTTAGCTCTATCAGTAACCACTCTTCCATCTTCTTTTTGTAACCTTTCAATCGAAACTTTCTTTCTACGTGCACGAACCGTTGCATAGAAAAACTTTGAGTTCCTATCACCATTTAACAACCACCTTTGCTTAGCATTCTGTCGGTTCCTACACTCTTCTTTGTACAAAATAACATTTCACTCTTTTCGAAGCCTCTGAACCTTCCTATCGTCAAACACATCCCTCGCCTCCTCTAACAACGACTGTAACTGTTTCTGTTTTTTCCATAACGTAGAGTTATGCTCTCTGCCCCAACGTTTAATCTCTTCTATACACATATCACGGTTTCTCATAAAAGCAATAGCAGAGACAAGATTCCATGAATTTTTGATTACCTGTTCTAAATCAGAGTCCCCCAACCAACTATTATCAAACCGAAACTTCTTATATTTTACACCAACTGGTCTTCCATTCAATCGAACCCAAATTAGAGAGTGATCAGAAACTAGGGCTACAACAGACTTAGAGACAACATTAAGAAAAAGAGATGACCAGCTTAAAGATGTCATTGCTCTATCCAATTTTTTGCGACAAACCACCACATTATCCCTCTTCTTTTCCCACGTATATCGATACCATTCCCAAGGAACATCGCTCAACCCACAATCTAAAATAGCATCGGCAAAACCGTTGACGAAATGTCTCTGAACAACAGCACCACCCAACTTATCTTCTTCTGTCAATAAGTCGTTAAAATCTCCTAAGCATAACCAAGGCCTTGAGTCTCTGCTCGACAAATCACGAAGCAAATCCCATGAAGCATGATGTCTAGAACACTCAGGAAAGTCGTAATAACCAGTCAGTCGCCAACTATTATTCTTGAAAAGCACAGTATCATCAATAAAATTACTCAAAAAACCCCTAATAGACACATCAACTTCATTCTTCCATAATAAATATAGACCCCCACTCCTACCAATACATTTCACTGTAAAACAATTATCATAGCGAACCAAACGACAAACCTCCTCCATTTTATTCCACTGCACTAGCGTCTCCATAAGAAAAATAATCATAGGTCTATAGGTAAAAAGGAGATCACTGAGTGCCCGTACTGCGCCAAGGTTACCTAACCCCCGGCAATTCCAGCTTAAGATACTCATTGTCGTCGACTATCCTGTCTCGCAGGATCAGTCGTTTCATTATGCCCAGTCGATGAAAGAACTGAGTTAGAGCTCAATGTAGAATCCTTATTGTGCATGGAAACTGCATGAGCTAAGATTTTAGTAATACGCTGCCGTTTCTTGATGTCTTTGGGTTTGTTTAGAGGGTCGTTTTCACTTAATCCTCCCTCGCAGTCCATACTATTTCTTTGACTAGGTGGGATGCTCCCTAGTTGACCACTAAACAAATTATTAAGGAAATCCCTTGCCATAAAAGCCGGTTGATTCTCATTTACTGCCCTATTTGAAATTCCTTCATTACCGCTAGATTCTGTGCTTTCCATATTACGGATCCAACTGCTGGTCGGTTGTCTCGTCCCGTAAGGCAGTGCTCGAAGAGATTCATCCCATGCTGGAATTAGTTCCTCTGGCTTTTTGTACAATCACAATTCAAAAAACTTATCGGTGTGACCGATAATACCACACAAATAACAAAAAGTTTTGAGCTTTTCATATCGAAACTTCACATAGAACATATCACCATTATCTTCCACTAACCGTTTTCTTCTTTTCAAGGGCTTCCTGATATCTATCAATACCCGTAGTCTCATGTATGACTCTTTATCATAATCTTGGAAAACTTTTGCATCATATTCCAGAAATTCCCCAACAAAATTACCCAATAGCTTCGCCATCTCTTGGGACATACCCAGTTGGAAATCATGCACTTGAACCCAGTAAGGAGAATGGGTCAATGGGATTAACAACGGATCATCCTTTTCACCTATCACCTTCCACACTAGCAAGTGGTTATTAAAAACCCAAGGAGAACCCTCCAGAACCCGATCCAAATCGACTTGATTAAAAACGAAACAGATAAAGCTTGGCTCCCATATCGTTAATATCTACCCCTCACAAGGGATGCCAAATATTGGCTAACGTGTTCCACATAGACTCGAAGTGAATCTTACTGTATATCATAAACATGCCCACCATACAGCATTGAAAATCAACAGCCTGAGATTGGCTAGGACCAACAAATTTAATACAGTCGTCTTCTTCATCAGATAAGGCTAAAGATGAAAAGTGGTCCTCCATAACCCCGCCAATAGAAATCAGAAAAGAAAAGAAAAAGAATAAAGAAAAAAGAAGATGAAGAAGAGAGATGAGATTAGATCATTCTAAGGTTGAGATATGCATAGCACATAGGGTACGTGCATAAAGCAGAAGAGAAAACCCAAAGGCCCCGTTTGGTTGGCACGAAATGTTGACTGGGAGAATAATCTTTTTCCTAAAATTTAAATTATTACGTATGGTTTGTTTTTATAGATTGTTAGGAAAGTAAAAATTTTTCTAATTTAAGGAAAGTAGTAGCACTTTCCTTAGATTATAAATCCCAACACCCCTTGGTATTTAGATTACTTTCCTCAGGAATTTAATCTAAAAATTATACTGGTCAATTTATCCCTTCTTTCTATCTCAACTCTCCAACAACTCTTTTATTAAAATACTACCTCCTCTTCAACTACTCTTATTCTACAACAACTCTTTCTTAAAATCACTACCACCTTTTCAAACATTCTTCTTCTTCTGTCGTTAGTACGAAAAGCATAATACAAATATCTAAACCTCCCTAGACTGCACATCTCTTCCCGTCGCCCTCCGGTAAGTGTCTTGTCATATTTATTTTCCATTGTTGTATCTGTGTAATATCGAAGATTTCAACCTTCTCTGCGCAAAAAATATGTTGTTGCAGAGCATCAGTTGACAGTGAAGGATAACAAACCAATAGCAGTGAACTCAGGCTGCCCAACATCTGTATCCAAGTAACCTACTTTCCTATACCTACAAAGCAACAATAGTCAATAAGGATCGTGCAATTTCAAAAACAGAAGAAAGACCTCCATTGAGACGGCCAATATCCAAAACAAACCGATGCACAAAGTAGCTGACAGAAACGTTAATTCAAAACAATGTCTACGGGGAATACTCATGTGAAGAGTTCCTTAGACACACCGCAAACCGTTATAAAAACAACTCATCACTGATCAAAGTTTAAGTCTGTTTTATTTTTCCATTCGGAAAGAAAATTAAATTCTTTCAGAACCGCCAAAAAAACTAATTTTAATCGGTTAGAAGCCAAATCGTACTATGCTTTGCAATAAACTTAACATTCCCAAAAGTCAAACAGAGAGGAAAAAAAGAAAGAAAAAAACCTCTTGAGAAGAACGCTGATGAGATGACGAGAAAATGTAAATTTGCCACTGTTTTTAGGGCCATAGATTAAGGCAATAGGAGGATGTGAAGCTACATAACCATATGTAATTGTTTGTGCAGCCTCCAACCATTGCTGAGATATGCATATCCTTGATGATGGGTCTTCCTGTTTCGGTGAGGAAGCCATTGAAGCCTGTAATACTCTTTCTTTCTCTTCCTAAATTACCACTTTATACTGATTTAGTTTGTAAAAGGGATACAATCGAAAAAATAAGTTATTGTGCCGAGAGAGACGATGGCCAAGAAGCAGACTGAGAAATGGATGGAGTAAGGAGAGCAGATGAGGACGACATCGCTCTTGTTGATAGGGACGAGGTTTGAAGACACAAGCTTCTTCAATACGCGAGAGGATTAATAAAAAACTTGCTTTTTCGTTTGTTTGTAATATAACATTTAATAATAATTTTAATTTTTGTTTAGGGATATAATGGGAAAAATAAGTAAAAATTAAATTACATTCTATAAAATACTGTTGCATACCAAACATCATAATAAGAATTTACCAAACTTTTCTATTAAAATTCTTATAAGTATCCAAACATATAAATATCTTTATTTTCTTACGTATTTAAATTATGCTTATTAATCCAACAAAATACATTGATGGATTGATTGAATTTGGATAGGCCCATTAAACTAAAAAAGGGCGGAGTGGGGTCTATCTAATGCATGTAACCGACCACGGACAACTCCACGTGAACTCTCCTCCTCCCCGTTAACTAACCATTTTTTGACGTGTCATAAAATTGTGGTATTGATAGTTTTAATTTGTTTGTACATTAAAAAGACTTTACGATTTTTTTTTAAAATCGTAAATATACAACATAAGTACGTGTTTTGGAAGACCAAAAAGTACGAGTAGATATGGGGTATGTGCTATGATGAGGCTGGAAATGAGTTGATGGAAGGAAGGAAGGAAGGAAGGAAGGGCTTTGTATGCTTTTAGTTGGAAACAAAACAAAACAGGTGTGCTATGTTTTGTTCAAGGTCACAACTCCTACTTGTTGACATAAGCCAGCGACCCACATACTCAAATCTAACAACTTTTACACATTCTCTAGCATCTTATTAATTAATGAGGTTATTTATTTATTTAAGTGTTTGTTGGGGAAAGATTGAATTCAATCTGAGACGTGCTTTGCATTAACTTTGAACCACCCCACGAGAAGAAGAACAACCTCCCAATTCTCCCACTCCTCTTCCCTGCATCATATAAAGTACTTTGCAGAAATGAGTCGATTGTTTGTTGTATGCTAAAGTTGGCATCTTTGCTATTTCATTAACCTGGACCTGGAGTTTATAATGTTTCAGATCAATTCTGTGCTTTAAAGCTCTAGTCTTTTGCCCCTCTCTCTCTCTCTCTATGTATATATTTACATGCGAGTATGTCAGGTTAAAAGAAGGTGACGAGAGAGAGAGAGAGAGAGAGAGAGAGACATAGAGAAAAAAAAGATGCTCTTTTGGCAGTGAGATGTAATCTTCAAAACCCAGCCTTTCCAGCAATACCCTGTTCCCATATTCTTCACAGTTGCCCTTTTCTTGTTCCCTTTGGTTGTTCAAGCTGTCACTTTCTTGAGCACAGGTATCTTGAATTCTTCTTCTTCTTTTTTAAAAAAGAGAAAAAAAGTTGATAAGTGTAACCTGAAAATTTCAAAATTTTGAATTATTTAGCTGCTGGTAATGCTATTGACAGTGAAACAAGTCTTCTTTTTCTCTGCTTCTCTCGTCAGTTACTTTACTACTTAATTCCCTTTGTCTTCAGGTTGGATGCGCCTTCCCTTGCTTTCTCCAAGCTTTTGATTGACGGTTTATGTAGGAATGCATCCAGGTAGATCATACCTGGTTCTGGTTCAAATCCAGGCTTGATTAGCTTTTATCTGAATCATTTTCTGGATGGGTTTTTGAGGTGAGAGCTCTCGAGAATTTTTGACTGCTTGTTTCTGCAACTGCTTGCTTCATTTCTGAGTCTCCCCCTTTCCCTTCCGTTTGCGAATTTCAGCTGCAAGGTTGTTATTAGAAAGGCGCAAAGGAGACACAGTGATTATAAGAGTAAATCTTGCAGTAGCAGATTGGAGAAATTGGGTGCCAAGAATGAGGGATTTTCCGTCTTGTTTTGGCGAAAATGGAGTACAAGTGGCTGATTCTTCGTCTTCAACTACTAGTAAGCATGCCCAAAATTTGGTTACTTGTGTGTATCAATGTAGAATTCGAGGCAGGTCTTGCTTGATCACCATTACATGGAGTAAGAATTTAATGGGTCAAGGTTTAAGTGTTAGTATTGATGATTCTGCCAATCAGTGTCTATGTAAGGTGGACATTAAACCTTGGTTGTTCTCGAAAAGAAAAGGGTCCAAGAGTTTAGAAGCATATTCTTCAAAAGCTGACATTTTTTGGGACCTATCTTCAGCTAAATTCGGATCAGGGCCTGAACCATTAGAGGGATTCTATGTTGGTATTGTTGTGGATAGACAGATGATTCTCCTTCTCGGAGATATGAGGAAAGAAGCTTTCAAGAAAACAAGTGCCACTCCTATTCCTTCCACGGCAGTGTTGGTTGCAAAGAGGGAGCATATTTTTGGGAAGAAAGTGTTCAGAACCAGGGCTCAATTTTGTGACAATGGTCGAATTCATGATTTAGCAATTGAGTGTGACACAGTTGGCACCAGTGATCCTCGTCTTGTGCTCCGTGTGGACTGTAAGACTGTGATGCAGGTGAAGCAGCTCCACTGGAAGTTCCGGGGGAACCATACCATAATGATCGATGGGCTGGCGGTAGAAGTTTTCTGGGATGTCCACAATTGGCTTTTCGGTACATCAGCTGGAAATGCTGTTTTTATGTTCAAGGCATGCCTCTCAGCTGAGAAGTTATGGGCTAGCCAACCATTTTCAGATCCCAATATGTTACACTGGTTCTTCTCACAGAGACACCTGGATGCCAACTCACAAAATCTAGGTTTTTCACTGATTTTGTACGTTTGGAAGAATGAATAGAAAGACTCGAGAGTATATGCTTTCAAGTCCTACAAAATCATTAAGTGAATTGCCAATGTTATCTATTCATGTGATCAATTACACTTGGTGTGATTAAACGAGATCTGTTTGTATCTTTTCCACTTCTTCCTGTTTGATAACATGAAAAATTAAATGGATCATATACAATTTTATGATTTTAGGTTGCGTTGGATTCTTCGCCAACCATTTATAAGTTTCAAGTTCTACTTTCACTATTTACAGTAAAAGAATATGTTAACCAAGTGCTTGACATCAGGATGAAGCTTTTCAGTAGTTTTTTGAGATTTTCTTCTCCCCCGTGCAGCATTTAACAAAAAACTTTCCACGTGCCTTTTCTTATTGGTAAGTTAATTCAACCAATCCTATTAACTATTTTTTACACTGTTACTGAAGGTTGCTCTCCTTGTGTTACTGGTGCTTTGGTTATTGCAGCTAAACTGGACATAGAATTCAATATTGAAGCATGCTTCATATTCCTACAGGTCACTAGGATTCACATCTGAACCTCTTGTTCACCCAGTTGTACATCTTAGTTCTTATACGTTTGCTTGTTACTAGTAAATCTTAGAATAATATATGATCCTTTCTTCGGCCTTACCAATAACTCATCTTTGGGATTGAATAGTTTTACGACAAAGGGAAGCCATGCAACATGGGCGCTGATAATGCCCATATTTTGTGTAACCTGCAGGTTCTGTTTAACTTATGCTCTTACTTATCTGTTTGTGATGCTACTTGTATAATATATCCAATCAACATATAGATATAAATGTCTGTGGACACCCACAAAACCAATCTGTGTATATTTTCGAAGTTTAATATATGTTCATATGTGCAAGCATGTGCTTGCTGCTGAAGATCTTGAACCGTTTTGAAATCCATGCTTCTTGCAACCCTCCTCTCACCCAAAGCCACTTGATAAATGTGAAAGATTCATATCACCATATTGTTTTGTGCATAATAAGAAGTTTGTGAGCGATTCATATCACTATATTGTCTCATGCAAAATAAACTGATCTTCTCTTGGTATTCTACTTCTTTGATTGATCAAAGAAAACAAATTAGCTACTGTGTGAAACAAACTTTGTAATGTTTGTTACAATTGTTGTTCTCGTTTTGTGGAGTAGTTTTTACAGCAGTATGAATTATTTCTCACTGCGAGTTTTTAAGTTCAGCTCATTTTTTACAGTTTGCATGAGAGATGTTAGTATTGGTTGCCTGGAAAGTTTAAGAAGCAAATGACTTTATGCAAGTTTAAACAAAACATGTCCTCAACTTTGTTATTTGATTTTACAAATCTCAACCAAAAATTTATGAGTTTTGATTTTTAATTTTGGTTCTTCTATTAATTGACGGTGATACCAATTGATTGGTAAATTTTCCACCATAAATGTAAATTTAAGTATAGTTCTTCATTTGGCTCTTCAAGCCATTTATTTTACGTATCGCAACTTAACAGTATAGTATATTTCTGTTTATAGTTGGTCATTGTTTGATATGCAATTATATCAGGGACCTCCAAAGGTGGCCGGTAGAGTTTCAATAAGAAACTGATTTACAAAAATGTGAGGGACTAGTTCGGTTGAATGCAGAATTGCATTTGTTCCCCCATCTACGAGTTAGTAAGCTTGCCTGGCACTCTATCGAAGCACGCAGAACTGAAAACTCAACCATAGCAAAGGGAACTTTCACATTCATAGTTGGAAAGAAAGACCTTATTCTAAGAGGGTCAGGAAAAAGGACTGAAACTAGATCAAGAGCTTATCCTAGCACTTCCACTGTATGGCTTGGAATTGGGATCGTGAGATCTTTAGGCTAGCTGATGTCAACAAATAAAACTTGATTGAGCAGGTTCAGAGGTTCAGATCTTGTGGCAATCGGCAAGAGGAGTTCATTTGCGAATTATCAAAGGATTTTTATATTTATGACTGCAGACTGAAGCTTGCAGTAAAAGACAATAACTTTCAGGAGATTTTCAGGATCCTGTTGCTTGAAATGCTAGTTCTGAACCCAGGTGCATAATTGAGACCTTTTCACTGAAATTTAGATGAAAGCAGGAAGCTTCAATAGATACATCATCTAGTGGATATAAGATTTTTAAGGAATGCTAACATTGATCATGTTGACAGATATCAATTTTGTGCTATAGGTTGGTTTTCCCATTACTGTAATGTTAGATGAAAAAAGTCAGGTGTCTCTTGTTCTGCTTCAGAGTTCACTGGTTGGAATTTATGTCTTCTTTTCAGTCATGTGTTGCAGGCTTTTGTTGCTCTGGTTTTAGAATTAACATGTTTTACTTCTTGTGTACTGTTTTCAGCAAGGACTCTAGTGCTCTTTTGGGTCCCTATTTATTCTTTCATCTTAACAACTACAAGGAGGCATTCAATGAGTGGCTTCTCCATAATGACTGCCAGACTTCTGGTTCTGGGACCATCATTCAGGTACAGAATGTTAGAATTTATCAGTTGTTACCTGCAAGTTCCTTCACAAAAATTTTGGTTAGAAAACTTGCCGGCCTCTGTTCATTACCTGCTGAGAAACCCCACAGTAATTGCTTTACTTGAAGTTCGATGCTGGTTTATATCTTAATTTCACAACCATACTTGTTTAGTCATTGGAAATAAATAAAATAGGGAGTGTCAAATCTGAAATAAAATTTGAATAATTCTGTTTATTTTCAAGGAAAGTGGGTAAAGTTGGAATTAAATATTAGAAATAAGCGAGAAATTAGTGTAATACTTTCCGATATTATTAAAATATTATCAATATATTGATTATTATCAAAATATTATTTTCAAAATCACATATTAGAGTTTTTTATATTAAAATTTTTTAATAATATTTAATTTTGTTTATTAATTTATATCAAGTAAAGCAAGATTTTTGTAGTTATTTAATTTTATTTTTGTCATAAAAAGCATTCATGATAATTTAAAATTTAATAATTTATAAATCATTGGAAAATGAATTGTTTATAAAATAAATCATTTAATTAGAGTAAATTTTTTTTGTTATCATTCATAATATGTTACCAAATATTAGCACAACTCTTAACTTGTTTAATCTCATTCTTTGTGATTACATACTAAATACATATAATTAGTAATTTCATTCTTGCTTTCTATTTTAATTTTTTTTATCCTGACTTGTCCATTATGGATTACAAAGCAAGATCATAATTAATAGATTTATATGACATTTACCTATTATGTCTAAATTGTTCATAATTGTTACTCTGCTATAAAAGAAGTGGTTGATCTTATAGACTAAAGCATAGATGCTTAAACAAAAGTATAAATGTTTATAAGAGAAAACTTCACTAAACTAACTTGATATGAGAATTTTATATAACACATTACTTAGGTGTCTATGAAAATTTTCATTATGATGATTATATATTATTTGACTTAAGATTTTTAAAATATCATATATAAGGATTGTTATGTTTGATAGTACTTAAGACCTATTGGTGTAATTGAACATTGTATAAATTATATGTAGATAATCGAGTAATCAATATATTGTTTACTCTAAAGTAATTAGAAAAATGTTCCATTGTTCTTGAATACTATTAATTTAAAAAATCTTTAACCAAGGTAAAATGATATTTTATAAATAATTTTTTAAATGTCATTAAGAATCAGTTACTAATGTTGTCTACAAATATGAATGAATTCAAATAAATTATACATTAATTCCATAATGTGTAAGATGAAATGTATGATTTTGTATGAAAACAAATCATATACAGAAAGGTTAGTGAAAATCATTTTAATTCTAACATTTGGATGATCATGATATATTACTAGATGTTAATCTTGATATATTAATACAACTTGTTTAATTATAAATTCAAAGATAAATTAAAGAGTATAATTTATCTTATCTTAAATATAATTCATAATTGTAATTTATATTTATTATCGACATATTTAAGAACCAAATGAATCACACACAAAAGTTGATTGAAGACAAAAAATATTATTCAATCAAGTTGGACTTGAATGTAGAGTTTGAAAAATTTTACGGCCAAAGTTAATATATTTAATAAATATATCAATATTAGATATTAGATCTTATTAGAACCTAATTACTACTTACATAGAATTAATTATAGTTATAATTAAAGTCTAATCAAAGTTATAATTAGAATTCAATTAAATTACTAAAATTGGCATACCTCTCTTTGCAATAGTTTTAGAGTTATCTCAACTTATTTATATGGATATTATTATAGGTTGAACACACCTGTGAGGCTAAAATGGTTTTTAATAACCTATTTTAGAAATAGGTTCTATGAGGGAGTCATTAAAAATGAAAATCAAGTTTCATAATAAAGTACAATGGTTTATGATTTATCATATTTATGAATTGATAATTATCTTATTTAATTAACCAACTATAAAATAAATCCTACGAGATTAATATAAATTTCAAATAAAATTATGGTGAGATCATAATTATGAGATTCATATGATATTTATTTATTATCTCTAATTTATTCACAATAATTACTTTATTAAAACTAAACATTAATAAAGAAGAAAGACAATATTATGTTATATTTATTCCTTATAAAAAAAGTAATTGATCTCATAGAGTAAAGTATGTTGATACTTAAACAAATGTAAGAGTGTTTATTAAACCAAAAAAATACTAAACTAACTTGATATGAGAATTTTATATAAAACATTACTTGTGTATTTATAAAAATTCTCATAGTGATAATTGTATATTATTTAACTTAAGATTTCGAAAGTATTCTATATAAGGATTGTTATGTTTGCTACTTCTTGAGACCTATTGGTAGTCACTGGACATGGTTTGAACTATATAGAGATGATCAAGTGATCAATATATGATTCGTTATCTTAAAGTTATTAGAAAAATGTTCTATTATTCTTGATTATTATTGATTTAAGAAAATTTTGACCAAGAAAAAATGATAGTTTTAAGGATAATTTTCAAAATGTCATTAAAAAGTCAATCACTAATGTTGACTACTATAATGATATTCATTAATTCCATACTATATTAAATTAGAATATTATACGATGAAATGATTGAATTTTATAAAAAAAGTAATGCACAAAAATATTATTCAAAACCACTTTTATCCTAATATTTGGGTGATTATGATTAAAAATGGCAATGGGCCTAGGCCCGACCCAACTTTATTTTAAAAAAATTAAAAACGACATTATTTTGTACCTTCTTGTGGGGCCACGGGCTAGGCTCGGTTGACCCAAGCAATCTAAGCCCGTGGCTGGGCTCGTGACCCTGTCAACCCAAGCCAAAGTTGTGCCGGGCCATATTTGCTATCCCTAGTAATAATGTATTGTTAAACATCAATCTTGATATTTAATATAAATTATTTAATTAGAAATTCAAAGATAAATTAAATAAGTATAATTTTCTTACCTATATATAATTTAAGATTTTAATTTATATCCGTTGTCCAACATATTTAGGAAGCAAATAGGTCATATACAAAAAATGGTTGAAGAGAGAAAATGTAATTTAATCAAGTTTGGCTTCATTGAAGAGTTTAAAATTTTTTTAGATCAATTTTGAGATATTTAATAAGTAGACCAATATTAGATATTAAATCTTGTTAAGATATAAATAGTATTTACATAAAAATTAATAGTATTTTTAATGAAAGCTTAATTGAAAATTATCAATTAAATTACTAAAAGGTTCTAAGTCATATGAAAAATATGTATAAGCTCGTAGTCTTGGCATACCTGTCTTTACATTATTTGTAGAGTTATCTTAATTGTTGATGTAAATATTATTAAAAGCTTGACACTTCATGCTTGTATGGCTAAAATGATTGAAAAGAACCCATTTTAGAGATTGGTTTTACCGACGGAGTTAATAAAAGGAAAACCTTGTTTCATTACAAAGTACTATTTATGAATTATGCTTTATTATATTTATGGATAAATTATATTATTGTTATACAAGATAGAAATAATATGGTGTGCCACTAATTGATAATGCACCAAAGTGTACGTTATTGATTTTGGTTTTAACCAACACAATACTGAAATGGAGTTGGTAGTTATTGGTTTGGTTTTAACCAAAACAATAACACATATGGAGTAGGTTGAATGTGTATTAGGTGTTGGCATAAAGGAGGGTTATATCAAAAGTGATAGAACCAAACATATCCCTCCGAAATTTTTTTCAATTCACCCAAGATCTCGAAAAGAGCAAAGAAATCAACATCCAGTAT
>JAOSBM010000003.1:24408264-24418955 GCA_027568955.1 Erythroxylum tenue
TCCTCCCTCGTGGAATGCGCGTTCAGATGTCACGTAGGACGTCGGACACGTGTCTCACCAGGGAGGGGTTCCAACAATTCTCCTCTCCCAAATACTCTTAAGTTTTCGTGTCGGTTTTATAACAATTATGAAATTAAAGAGATTTTGGTTTATAAAAATCATAAAAAATTGATTTTTAAATTACGCACGAAATGAGATTGCGTTCCATTTTTTCAATAAGAATATCATTCTAAAGTAGAATCTTTATTTTGGATTTAATATATAACAAAATCATCATCATCATCATCATCACTCAGCTCGAAATTTCGCAATAAAATAGAGTCTGAGGAGGTCTGATAGCACGTAGCCTTACCCTTACATAGTAGAGAGGCTATTTCTTATAGATCCATATGCAAATGAGACAATATAAAAATGATGCAGGTAATAGAAACAATTCATAAAACATAAAATAAATGAAAATACAAGTAAAGAGAAATAAAAACACTAAATAGAAATAATATTAAAAATACCCAAATTTCAAGATATATCTAAAATAAATGCAAATAACACTAATAATACTAATCACAAATAAATAATAATAATAATAATAATAATAATAATAATAATATACTACTAAGAATAGATCTAAAAGAACCGAAAACTTGCTACATTCATCGTTTGCATACTTCCCATAAAAAACTCCAAAGCAAGTATGACAGGGAATTTCCTTGAATTGTGTCTCAACTGAGTTCAGATCTTTTGTCCAGTTTTATGGTGTCTTATTGTATCCAGTGAATCTCAGTCATTCATTTATGTGGGCCCTACGTTAATTTATGTAGGGCCTACGCGGAACCCGCATAAATTAATGGCTGAGATTTACTGGACACAATAAGACACCATAAAACTGGACAGAGAATCTTGTTCCGTCTCAACTATAACACTTAATCCTCCTTAAAAGAGCCAAGGGAATAGTTTGGTATGTTGTTTCTAATATAAGCAAAACCCCTCAGATGAGATGAGGGCTAGTTTCATGAGTTACTATTGATGATTAGAGACATCTTGACTTGATCTAGAAGATCTGTACTTGTTGATCTAATATTAAGGAGATTATGAAGAGGCCCTAGAGGATGTCGATTTTCATGCCACGACTAAGTGCTTTGACACATTTCCTACTATTACCTTAAGTTTAACCTTTAAAGACTCTCTCAATTACGTGAATTTCTTATGTTAATACTAAATTTAAATTAATCAACCGCAAGTTCAATTCTTTATGTTTTAATTTAAATAATGCCCGTACATAAATACTTAGATTATTAAACACTATCATAAAATCTCGTTAATTATTTTTATAAGTAAAATTGCAAAGAACAACACAAAATCGATCACATTGTAGACATTACTTAATTGAACGACTTATCTTAATAGACGGACAATCGCAAACTACAAAAAAATAAATAAAATTGGACAATTATCAATGCTTTTCAACACAAAACATGATTGGCAAGAAATACAATATTAATCCCTGTTAATGAGTATATTAAGGTAAGGCACTTATTTTAAAAATCCATTTCTTTTATTTTATGTCTTATTTTGTCTAAAATTAAAACATCTTTATCTTTATTTAGATTCCAAACTCTAGCAAACTCACTTCTTTAATTTAGGTCTAATTTTAAAATGTTTGTTTTTTAATTATAAAATGTTTTAGGTCAATTTTTTATACATTGTTTAAGTACATTAAAAAGATCTTAAAGCATAAATATCCAATTTCTCTAGTCTTCAATTTATTAGCTGATCATAAATTATTATAACTAAAACAACATAGTTTTACAAATTCTTCCCGAATCTTTTCTTCTTTAAATCAATCCCCTCAACTCACTATATTTGTTTTAAAACCTAAATAACAATTGTGGAATCTTTAACACCTTTCATCAAAAATTTCATCCCTAAATAACATTTCATCGAACATTTTGTAGGCAACCCGAATTCATCTCTAAATAACAAAAAAATCACTACATTTTTCCATCATTCACTAACTTAAACACCTTCAAACACATTTAGTTTTGAGAAAAAAGGACATGAATAGCAGGCCTAAATTTCTGAAAGCATTTTCAAAATGTCAAATGGATGTACCAATTTTATCAAATGTACAAATTAACAGATGCCAGTTTAACAAAAGGGAACGTACTTTGGAAATTGATACTTGGTACAAACCTTGTTGAAGAAATCATATAAGCTTATTGAGATGAAGGGGTGTTGAGATGAAGGGGTCCAACAAAGCCAATGCAATCGGTAAATACCTACACAAAACAATTGAAATCAGAACATTGCGGGTAGAATTAAACATGCCAAAAGAAAAATAATCATGGAAGTGAGTAAAGATGAATGCAAACAACTAAGCATGGAAGTGAGTAAAGCGATAGAATTCAAAACTTGGGTACTTAATAACTTGAATAAAATAGAACTCCTATTCGAGTAAAGAAGATTATGAGTTAAGTTAAATCCAGTATTTCATTTCTGGTTAACTACGACATCGTAAAGAAATTAAGTACAATAACAATTGCTCAAATCATCTCACAAGATGTAAATGAACTTGTAATCTAGAAATCAATTCGATCAAAATTACAAGGCATGATAAAGATTGTCACAAATCGAAGACTCGAAGAGCCTGAATTCATCCCCCAACTAGAGATATTCGTATCCCAGCAATCACAAAATGGAAAAACAAAGTGATTCATCATAGTAGGCATGGACAACCTATAACAAAAATTAAACAACCGTGAGTTCTTTGAACAAAAGGGACCTCTCACTAGCCACCAAAAACTGCAAAGCAACAAAAGAAAAGCCAATGACTTAACGATCAATAAGAAAGCTAGAGGTGACGAGAGAGTGTCGATAAAACTCAACTTGAGTAAATGTTAGGAAAGCGATGCCAATAATATTTCCTTTGGAAAAGGTTCATTTTAGAATTTAGACTTGAAATTTTGACAAAATTTAATTGAACTCTTTATTTACGGTTTAAATAAAGAAAATATTTAATTATAAATGAGGTATAAGAAGTTTAATCATCTTCCTTATTATAACAATTAGATAATATATACATACCTAATGGAATATGTAATTTTTTTTGAAAAGAATGGAATATGTAATTTAATTTCATATAAAACTAATAAATATATTATGAATTATTAAAAAATCATAAATTAATTTATTTTAATAATTATCATAATATTAAATATTGTTATACTATATAATATAAGTAATAATATACAAATATGATAAACTAATAAATTAAAAAGAGATTTTATAATTTAATCTGATAGTATTAAAAATAATAAAATTATATATTTTATTTAGATACTCACTAAGAGACTTAAATTGTTTCATATTAATGTAATAAATAAAATTATTAATAAAATATGTTAATGTATTGTAGTCATTACTAAAATAGATCAATATTATATTTTAAATATTAATATACTTTTTTATATATGTAATGATATTTAAAAAATAATAAGTAGATAATTTTACAATGTTATTTATTAGTAGTAAAAATAATTATTAATAATTAAAAGTTAAATGATAAATTAATCATATTATTTATCATTACATAGTAACTAATTTTAATTTCCTATCGAACTAATATATTATTAACAATTAGTAAATTAAGATAAATCAATAAATCATTAGCTGCTGATAAAATAAAATAATTTTACTAATTATATATATATATATAATTTAATATAAATAATGATATGTAAATATATTAAATCAGTAAATAATAATCCTTATAATTTTAATGATTAACATTAAAATAGATCAAACTAAGTACCAATTATTTTTAGAAAATAATTATAAATGAGAATGAGAAATTTGATTACCATAAACAAAAATTTAATAAAAGACTTCACTAATTGTGATGAAAAAATTAATAAATATATATTGGTTGTTAATAAAATATAGTAAATTAGTTCATTATTAATTATAAATTAAAAATTTTATATGACATTTATTATTATAATTTTAAAACTAATATTGATAATATAACTATAATAAATTAATAAATCAATTTGTTTCTCATAATTGAAATTACTTGTAGTAACTATATACACTACAAGAGCTTCCGATGGTCATTATAGAACTTATCCACTGAGATAAACAAGAAGTTTTATACTGCAGGATACGGCGCTAGTGGAGTGTTTGTTTTGTTTTGTATGAGGATGTTTTGTTTTGTACGAGGATTGAGGATTGTTTGTTTTTTTTACTTTGTAATAAAAAAAAAAGAGCGAGCAAGCGTGGTCGACGATGAGCTGGCACAGCAGAGTAGTAGATTAACTTAGTGGGCCCTACTCTCTTTGTGCCTTCCAGGTGTCTTACAGTTGTACGATCTGCCCCCATCAAAGAACTCCCCTGTTGCCCTTGCCGACAATCTTTTTTAATTTCAAAACTGCCCTTCAATGACCGTTTTACAACACTCCAACGGTCACCTTTGTCAGCTCAAAATCAAAAGTCAACGAGTTCGGAGTAGGGCAATACTGTCATTTTGCTCAAATAATTGATGGCTAGTTTGTGAATTTAACATCCTTTCAGGGTAACTTGGTCAATTCGGACAAGCTGCGAGAGTGAAAGAAGACCAGTCAGAGAGAAAAGAGACTCAGAGAAGCAAAAGAGGAGATAAACAAGAGGAGCAGACTGAGCCAAGGGCCATGGGTGAGTCAAGTGACTCGGTTTCTATAGACATTGACGTGGTTTCTTTCGGAGGGAAGGTGAGTAACTGCAGAAAAACCAATGAAGAAGGTGGAAGGGAAAAAAAATACGTTTTCTTCTCAATTTACTTGAATGCCTTGTTGTTATTGTTGTTGTTTTGCTTGTCTTCATATTGTTGTTGTTTTGCTTGTCTTCATAGATTTTATATTTGAAGTTTTGAACTTTGACATTAGCACGTTTCTGAGGTGAATTGTGTTTTCCTTGTTGAGGCAATGCTGCAGGAATGCATAGTGAAAACCAGCAGAGGCTCCGTGTCCGTGTATGTTTGTGGGGATCAACAGAAGCCTGCTTTGATTACATATCCAGATGTTGCTCTCAATTGTATGTTTGAATTACTTCAACTTGCTCAGCTCACATGTATTGGGATTAAATGAGTTTTGGGGGTTTATTAGGCCTTCTAATGCTAATACACTTATGCCATTTTGTGCCTTCTAGGAGATACTTTCATTTTTTTTCACAGATTACAAGGTCGTCTTCTAGTTGGAAAAATTGGGTGAAATTGCTGCAATTTTTTTCTTTTGGGGATACTTGTAGCTTCTTAGTGTTTGTTGACTTTGTCGGTTAAATGGGCTCTTGTGGTTCAATCTAGTAAGATGGTTAAGACTATTGACTCTGCCATCCAAGCATTAATAGGTTGAAATTCTGGTGGTGCTGGGCTTGACTCAAAACTTTTTTAAGTGTGGGTGTTCATTTTCTTTCTGGTTTCTTTCAGACATATCTTGTTTCCAAGGCCTCCTGTATTACCCAGATGCAGCTTCATTATTACTCTCTAATTTTTGCTTCTATCACATAGATGCTCCAGGGCATGAGGTTAGTGTCATAGTTTTTTGTTAGTTCTAATTGTATCCTTATTCTTTGGTCCTTTTGGTTCTTCTTCCTTTTTTTTAAATTTTTTTTTCTTGTTTTTCCTTCCAACCTCTAAATTATACTAATGAAACTTTGTTCACCCTTTGCTTAAGAGTCCTTGCAGTTGGGAGCTGATGTCATTTCTTCAGACATCCCATTACTCAGCGTGGATGACTTGGCAGACCAGGTTGCCGAAGTTCTTGATTTCTTTGGGTGTGTAACTGCTAACCACTGTCTCAAACTCATGCCTATATTTCCTGTATGTAAGTGTGGGAGCAGATAGTAAACTTCTGAATACTGGGCCTCATGGCATTAGCATTTTACTAATTGTCAGGACTAGATATCATGATTTGACAATTCCTGGGGTAGCAGATGTGATCTGTGTGTAATTCTGTTTACAACAGAAACTTATTATGGGTCAGAATTGGGCATAAGAATTGTGAAACTGGACTGAAATAAGCAAGTAAAATCTGTAGGCCTACAACCGCATGGTTTCAGAATATTTGAATGTAAAAATAAACCTAGACATTTCCCCACACTTTCTATCTCTATCAGGAGTTGTAAGATGCAGCAAGTTAAATAATGATTGGCCATGATATTACTTATCCCAGCTTCCTTTTTGTGCACCACTACTACCACAACTTCCAGATGGGCTTCGCAAGTTTTTTTCTTTTATACATTTCTCCATATATGAATTCCGATTCATCCCCTTTACATCTGGATGCAGCTGATTTGACTTTTAATTGATTCTTCTATCAGGCTTAAGGAGGTTCTGTGCTTAGGTGTAACTGCTGGTGCTTACATCCTTACTCTTTTTGCAGTAAGTTGGCATTAATTTGTTGCCCTGCCCATAGTCCTCTTACTCTATAGTCTTTTCCGATGTAGGGGATATGACATTAATATTTTCTGATGTGCCAGCTGAGACATAAAGAACGGGTTCTTGGGCTAATTCTTGTTTCCCCTATTTGCAAAGCGCCTTCCTGGACTGAGTGGCTTTACAATAAGGTTCTATTATCTAATCTAAACATAATTCATGGATTCTAGTAGAAAAATGGTGAAGATAGCACTTTATAAGTACCAATTCGAAATTCGATAGACCCAAGTGATGGCTGATTCTGTAAAGTAATGCATCCTAGTGATTGGCATTTATAAATTTTCCAACATTAGAAATATGAACTTCAGAAAAAGTGATTATCAATGAAGGTTGCACTAACAAATTTATATTCTGTCAGATACTAGACTCTTGGAAACCTGAAACACTATGAAAATGTCTTATGCTATGACTACATCCATCTCCTTTAACCAAATGAATGAAAGGGATGGTAGCTTTGATGTTTTTGGAGGCCAACCCTGCAATTCCTCGGTGATACAACACCTCCCTTAAAGACTTATTTTAGAAGGAAAAATAAGGCATCACATGGAATCACATGAACATGGAAAAAGTCAGCAGTAAATAAGTTAATAGTATATGGCAGTTTCTGAGTCATGAATAAATCTAGGGAAATCTGCAACCAATCCGCTTGCATGTTCTACACGATTATTACTTTCAGCTCCACTTTCTAGTTAGTTTTGCTAAGTCCTAGGAATCTGTTATGTTCTTACTAGTTTAAATAGTCTGTTTGTTTTGTTCATAAAAAGAAGGCATAATTACTTTGAGTCATTGTGTTGGAGTCTGGTCCTCTCCTTATGGACTCTCTTTAAGTGTTATTTCATTTAAGTTTGCTAATAGGAAGCCCCTTTCCTTACTTTCATCAGTAGCTCCTAACACTCTCCCTTCTTCCTAAAGAGATGTTATTACTATTTTTATGCAGTAAAACTGTCGATAAATGGAAACCAAGCTTACCACAACATCATATCTCTAAGAAGCGAAGGAAACAATCATACATATTCTCATTTCTATATTCATATCAACATGAGAACCTGGCTCAAAGTTTTGTGTACTAATTTTCAGGTGCTAATAAACTTGTTATACTTTTATGGTATGTGTGGCATACTGAAGGAGTGTCTTCTGCAACGCTACTTTAGCAAGGTACAAAAGGTTACTTTAATTTGGTTTTCCTCTAGATTTGTCTATGTGTGATAATGTTCAATTTTGAATCTAGGAAATTAGGTGTGGTATGCATGGTGCAGAGTCAGAGATCATTCAGACTTTCAAAAGGGTAAGAATAAATTGCATAAATTGTTTATTTTTCCTCGATTATTTTCTGTTGTGTAGTGGAGAATCTGAAAATTGTATTTGCAAGGAGATACAAACAAGTCGAATGACATGCTTCTGGAATATTTGCAGCATCTTCCATAATTATTTCTGTCTTTCTTGATTTTATTAGCATGCATTGAGGTGCTGATTTTCTTTTCTAACATGTGGTAACAGTTGCTGGATGAAAGGCAAAGTTTGAACGTGATGCGCTTTCTCCAAACAATTAATGAGTGAGTTCCTGTTAGTTCAAATTTGACATGCAGTTAGATGGATGTCCTATAATTTTTTCTTGGTGGTGTTTTCACTTGCCATGATTTGTTTATATGATAAACCTGCATATCTCTTATGGGAACAGCAGATTGTTTCCGATCCTTTAAAACAAGTTGAAATGTTACCACTGTCAATTAATTGTCTCATTCGTTAGCAGGAGGCATGACCTTTCAAAAGGCTTGAAGAAGTTGCAATGCAAGACACTTATTTTTGTGGGTGAAAGAAGCCTATTTCGTGAAGAATCTATACATATGAGTGCCAATATGGGGAATAAAAGCTGTGCTCTTGTTGAGGTAGGCGAGCTTTCAACCAGTTCTTCCCTTCTTTTTGTAGTGTTTTACTTAGAAATATCATCTTTTGGTTGCAAATGTCCAGTCAAAATTGATTTTTTTAAAAATCATTCCCTTGTTCTTTGATTTGGGTATGGGAGGGAGGAACTAATAATATTCGCATTTACATCCATTTTCTTTTTCTTAAAAGAGTAACTCAAACTATAAACTGAGAACTGGTAATCTGCAAGGCTGCTTTTGCTTCCTTGTATTTAAATCCATTGAGCAAATTCGCCTATAGATACATATACGCTTAATGTTCTAGGATATATTGAGTGTTTTGGCATTACATATCTGAACTTGATCAATTATTCGGGCATTCCCTTTGAAATCTTGAACAGGTTGAGGCCTGCGGTTCATTGGTAACAGAAGAGCACCCATATGCGATGATACTTCCAATTGAGTTCTTTTTGATGGGATTTGGGTACTATAGACAGTCCAATTTTGCATCCACGTCAAGTAATGGGTCTAAACCTGCCAGCCCCTCAAGCCATTCCCGTGTAGCACCAGAACTTCTTTCCCTTGAGAATCTAGGCATCAAGCTCAAACCTATAAAAACTCGAGTGGAATCCCAAATATGATGTGTTAAAAAGCATGATTCAGTAACTCATTTTCCATGTAAAGTAACAGGAGAGTCAGGATTCAACCCTGCACATATACTGCATATATGTGTGTGTAACCATGACCAAACACTACCGTATTTAGAACATAGCACGTTCAATTCTTTAATTGTATTGGCAGGAGGAGGATTATGTACTTAGTTGGATAAAGGTCCTGCTATTTTGTAATGTGAACTACTAGACTGATTCTTCACACCAGCGTGGGATTCATGTAGCTTCGTTCATTACGCTATGTTGGATGAGTTCTCAATTTGATCATGAAAATAAACCAATAAACGCTTTGCCTTTGTTACTGTAACGTAGCTTGTTTGTATGGAATCCCTCAAGGTTACGAAACTTGAGATTTTTCGTAATACTTGAGAACCTTGAAGAACTACAAGTTTGTTTTTCTTGTGATGGGTTGTTTTTGTTTATTTTGAAACTTCACGACCTTTCGTTACGAACTGTCATCTCGTTTTGTCGTTTTGAAGGAAGATAATAAGGAGTATAAAATATGTGAAATGGTATTGGGTCTTTAAGCTTAGCAATTTTTTTAAATCTCTTGACATCAGTGACAAGAAGTATAAGATTGGAACTCTGCATTTTCTTTTTTTTTTAATCAGAAAAGGCACGTATATCGTTTTTTTTTTTTTTTCATGTCTGGTAGTTGATAGCAGATCACTTATTTATCTCTCTCTTGATGTAATTGAATTTCTGTGATTTTATACATGAATGGACGAGATGTTGCTATTGAATATGTTAATGTTATTAGAGTCAATATATTGTGAAATTGAACTTGCTTATTTAAAGGAAATTCAGTTATGCTTACAATGACTTTTGAATAATAAAAAACAGAGTTGTAGAAGTTAAGATATATTCAGATTTGTAAAATGGGTTAGATGTGGGTCAAGTCGATAAATGGTCTAATTGGAGCAAGAATTTTTAGGAACATTTCATTTCTTCCGTTCTCTTAATTTATAATTTATATAATTTACTTTTTCTCTTAGGAGTGAATTTATTTAAAGAATGAGGACAAGTTTTCAATTTTGTCGAGTTTCTTTTTTTGTTTTATTTTATATAGATATATATATTCTTTTTTTATTATTCTAGACGCTTTACAAATCGAAAAAAAAAAGAGAAGTTATTTGTATTCAAATAAACTTTTTTGGGGAAGGCAGAAGAAAGAAATATTCATTTCTTTCATTTCTTTCTTTTTTTTTGACTAAAAAATAATACTATCAGTGCATAAAGAAAGGCTAAGAACTAACCCAAGCCAATAGGCTTACCCATTACACCCAGGTCCTACGAGCCTTTCCCTATCAGAGATATCACAATAAAATTGTTCGAAACGTAAAATATTACTTAAGCAAGGAGGGATATTATCCCATTGATGGAGGTTTGCATGTAATAAGACTACTCTCGCTAGAGAATGAGCCGCCTTATTGGTAATCCTACGCGTTCACTGGAAGAACAAATGGAGGAAGTGTCGCTGAAGCGTATGACAATCAGAAGCCAACATTCCAATCTCCGAAAAATTAAATGAAAGAGAAGTGATTGCTTGAACCGCCTGTAAACAGTCCGAATCCACTATAACATTATCTATGTGTTTGGTTTTCAGCCACGAAAGTGGCTCTCGTATCGACATCAGTTCTGCAATAACTGGATCCAATACAGCCCCGGAGTGACCCGAACACGCTGCAACAAAGC
>JAOSBM010000003.1:24424907-24437360 GCA_027568955.1 Erythroxylum tenue
TTAAAAATTATTCCATCAGACCTTATAACTTAGTTCAATCATCCTTAATCAAAATCTAACCAAACTAATTAATCCTTTAGAACCTCAAAAATAATTCAAAATTATGCCCAATTCATCAAGAAAAGTTCTGGGGTCCAACAGAAAGCAAGGGTATGAAAGCGCTAGTTAGTACCTTTGTCTCCATAGTTGTTGCAAATTATTTGTTTCCACATTATATATATATATATATATATATATATATATATATATTAGGTGGCTCAACTTCATCCTTTGATTTATGTTGGGTATTATATTTTCATCTTCATTAGAGCATGTTGTCATCTTTCTTTTTCATCCCTCTTATACAATGTCTTGGTTCGCTTCCCTTGTGTAACTGTTTTCATTAGCTCACATAGGTCTTCTATTTTATGGAGGCCTAAAGAAAGCTTGACCATATCATCTCATTTGATCAATTTCGGGCCTTATTTAAAAGTTTTCTTCTTTGATATAATTTTTATTGGTTTAAAATTTTGTTTTAGGTGGGGTGGAAGGCAAAAAGCACAATTATAAGTTTAGGAGACTTCATTGGACTCAAACTTAAGAAAGCTTTCAAAAATCACTCATATCTATCTAAAAAGGAAGGTTTAACTAGGCTTGGCCCATTTCTTTTTTTAATGTTATATTAATGTATTGAATATTTTATTTTCAATTATGGTTTTATTAGGTTCACTTTTTGTTGAAAGGAAAGCTCATACTGGACTCAAGTTTCAATTTCTCAAGAACTTTATTTCAGGCCTAAGATTTTTTTTGAAGAACTAAGGTTTGGATCATAGTTTTTAAGAATCCAATCTAAAATCAATTACTTGAACATATATTATTATTTGTGGATATTTTCTTCTATTAGTTTGTTTAATCTATGGAGGATATAAGTGAAGAGAGAGAGAGAGAGAGAGAGAATCAAATAAAAATAATTCTATTTGAAGGTCTATTATTTCTTTTAAAGGCAAAAGATCCAATTTGCCTCCTAAAGTTCGACCAAAAGTAAGATGAATCCTGCTGTTTTATCTCTTGCACCACTTTGCCCCTTAACATTCTCCAAAATAGAGCAATTTACCTAAAAAATGCTCACTTTGTCACCCCTCCGCCGATGCAAGTTATGTTCCTGTTAAGTTGGGCCTGAGCATGCCAGTTGACATAAAACATATAATTGAATATTAATTTATTACTTGAATTACTTAATATTTTAATTAATTTCAAAAAATTAAACCCAAAACTTAATTTCCCCTAAAACCTAACCTCGATTGCTTTTATATCTAATTTGCATCTTTTATCCCTAATTTGCAATAAATCCTTAAAATCTTCGTGTTTCCTGTAACTTCTTTGAAAAAAGAAAATCCTTAATAACTAGAGTGGAGGATAACATATGAAGCTGCAATTCCTATTTTTTCTTAACTTCTACTTTTCTAAACTACGTTTGTAATTCATAATCTAGGCAAGATATTGCTAAATTGCTAAAGATAGAACTTGTTTAATGTAATAATAGAGTTTAATCATAATATGATACATGAGGGACTATAAGGTGAAAATGTTGGAGCACTAACCTTCAATTTAGTAATCTGAACACAAGGGACCATAAGGGGGACCACCTTCCTCCACTGTCGCAGCCTCTACAAACAAGAATTTCAACCTTATAAATACAAAATATTCTTTATTTATGGGCCATAAACACTAAAAAAATAGAAAGATGTGAGACTATCATATGGAGAATGAAGTCGTAACTAGAGTGGAGGGTAAAGTTGTCTGAAAATTATTAGAAACTAATGAAGATAGGAGAAGAAGAAAGAATTATTAAGATTTGCTTCAATCGAAGAAGATATAGGAAGCATCAAATTTTAGGCATTTACTACAAATTATGAATAAAAGATTCAAATTAGGGATAAAAGCAATTAGGGTTAGGTTTGAGGGGAAATTAGGTTTTGGGTTTTAACTATTTGAAAATAATTAAAATATCAATTAAATTAAAAATAAGAAATTGATATTCTAACTTTATCTAACAAGCCTAAGCAGCCCAATATAATAGGACGTAACATGTAATGGACAGAGGGACGAGCATTTTTGGAGCAAATTAATCTATTTTGGAAATGCTAGGGGGTAAACTAGTAACAGAGATAACGAAATGGGTCATCTTAGACTTTTTAGCTTTTACCAAACATTAAGGGGCAAATAGGACTTTTACCTTCTTTTAAGTCTACTTTTAGTTAAAAAATAATTTATTAAGAATAAAAAATTAGTTGGCCTGTAATTCTAATAAGAATAAATTTATATCTTTATTATTTGTTTAACTTTGGGTTTCAAACCGATTAGAAGTAGGTATGTGTTACTACTTTATTTTAAGTTAGGGTTAGTTAGCCCATTATGTTTTTATTTTAAGTTAGGGTTAGTTAGCCCATTATGTTTGAATCTAGTTCAGGATCTTTAAATAAGGATGACAACGGGCTAGGTCAGACTTAATCTATCCCTATTGTTGAGGCTTGACCCTTGCCTGAGGGTTGATCAGACCCAATCAAACTTGGCCCAACCCAATTTTTTTAAAAATAAAAATACAAAAAATATTATTTTGCTTATAGGGGTTGGTTCGGGTGGGGTCTGGGTAGCCTGAAAGCTCCATTTTTTTTCAAAAAAAATTGGGCTTCTCCTAAGCCTGGCCTGTTAGTTTCTGGTCGGGTTGGGTGGCCGAGCTGAGCCGAGCCTAGTTGCCATCTCTATCTCTAAAACTTTGAGAATTTAGGATTTTTTTACTCAATAAATACTTATGCTTAATTTTATTTTCCGTAAATAATGTAGAATCTAAAGAGTTCTTGCCCAAAAACATAAATTCCAATATTTTTGTTGTCAAACTAAATAACCAAGGTCATCAAAATATTTTCTAAAATTTAGTCTTTTTTAAATTTAAAAATTTAGTATTTTGTTTTTCAAATTCTTCTATCATTTCAAAAAAATGCCTTAACATTTATTTCTTCTATTCTATTAAGATTTTTTTTTTCATAACTTTTCTAAACTTGAAATTAATGAATATTTCATACAAACTAAACTTACCCTTTTTAAACTAAAATTTAAGATTGTTGAATTGAGAGTCTAGGCATTTTTTTAAAAATCTTTTAATTTTAAATCCTAGCTAGGTAAAACCACTAATCGTATGATTTATTTCTATTATTTCAACATGCTTTTTAAACTCACACCCAATTTTATTTTTCTTTCAGGATCCCCATTTCTTCAATACTTGTTTTAGACCAAGGTAACTATTTAGATTGGTAAAATAGCTAGGGCGTAGAATTAGTTCCTTTCCTCTAGGATTTTATTATCTTTCCTTAATCCTTGCAGTGATCACTTTATTGAATATTAATAATTCAATTTTCAGTCTCATTCCTGTTAATAGAATCCAAAATCATCAACAACAACACGTAACTCTTTGTTCCTGATCTAGGTTACTTGAAGTAAACCCTAACAAAAAATCAACTTTCAAAAATGCTTTAACTCTAATTTTTAATATATCAAGTTTTTCGAAAGCACCAAGCACTCTATTTTGATAAAAACTTAATTCAAAACCATTGATCAAGAGATTCTCTATGAAGTTTAAAGCAATTTTTTTAATTAGAAAAGGAGTATGTATTATTCCCTGTACATGAAAAATCATGCATTATTTGTTGCTTAGATCATCATTAATCTCTACTCTCATCGTTCTCATTTAGTCCCACCAACTCTCCAGTTGGTTCATCCCTATTCCAACATCGTACCTTTGGAGGCACAAATTAAGTATAGTTTTAATAACAATTCAAGTTCAGACTGATCCAATACCAACTTTGCTCCAGGTATAAGAGAATTATAAGTCTTAAAAAATTAATTAAGAGTTGATTAATATTCTTTTCTCCTCTCCCCTCCTCTCATCTCGTTTCGATATAGAATTTGATAACCATCTCACTTACTTCCATATGTCAGAATGTAAAAGAAATATCATTTTATTAAAAGATTGAAAAGATGCTGATATACTTTTATTTTTAATAACTTTTGCAACTTCAAAATATTTAATCAATCTAAACCACTTAAACCGAATTAATTTTATTTAGATTAATTTAATTTGGTTTCGTTTAATTTAGATAAAATAAAATCATTACATAAATATAAATGAGTTGTTCTAAATTTTGATAGAAACCAATCCAAATTACCCATTAAAGATCGTACATCAACCATTCATTTCGGTGATATAGCATCTAAACAAACAAATGATTATTTGAAAAATGTTGTATTAATTTGATTGAAAGACAAACTTTTTTGTTTGATTTTTCTCAATCTAAAAAATGTCTTTGTAACTTTAAATTACATAAAAACCTTTAATAGTATTAGAAATATTTATAAAAATAACTTTTTACTAAGTTTTCATCTAATAATTTCAATGGAATTTGTTAATAAAATTAGATCGTACAAAATCTATAACATGTTTAACAATTGATCATATAACAATTTGAGTCTAAATAGTTCTACAAATATTCAGTAAAAAATTACTTTTCTAATACCACAAGCTATTTTGTTAAGCAATTTAGAACAATAATGATAATTTTTATTATAAAACGGGATACAACAGAAAAAGTAGCCAAATTTCCCATATATATTCTCCAGAGCTAGGATTCGTCCAAGTCTTCTCACAGAAGAATAGACTTGAATTCGGTTCAGCTCTTTTCATGATATCTACGGAGCTGAAGACCAGAAGACACATAACGACATTTGCTAAGATAAACAAAATTTCCTGGTAAGAGTAGACCCTTCCCAAAATCTAGACTTACATATTAATCAAAAAGACATTTGAATTCTTTGTCGTGCAATTTCGTGGCATCTCTATTGTTACAAGTCAGCAGGAATGTTCTATATATGACCATGTATCAGAGAAAGGCGCTCAAGATATTTATAGAAGTGGTGAAAGTTCTTTTCAGGTTCCAATGTTGTTAGAAACTAACCAAACATGTTGAAAAGGCTGAATACTTGATAGATATCATACATATGAATGTAATTTCTAAGCACTTTCGTTCCAACAAGGTTGTTGTCTCTCCCATTTAATGTAGTCTTGTCTCATATGGGATATAGCATAAAGCCTACTATTACTAATTGCTTCTGCTGAAGTTTAAAGATTCAATATTAAAGCTCTTTTAATAATTTCTAGCGTGAATTTATTAACCGCTTCAATATTTTTTCATAATTTCGATTGGTTTTCATAGGGTTTGCCTGTAAATTAAGGCAATTGAGCTCATACATGCAGAAATAGTAAATGATCCATGCTATCCTTTTAGTATAAAATGTTAATAGAAACATATATTGGTGTCTGCAAGATTACCGACTGTTTCTGTGCTTATCCATTTATTGGACCAAAGTCTAAATGATTCATTTCTATGCTTATCTGTTTCTTTGACGGAAGTCTGAATGATTCATTCGACTATAGGTAAAGTATCTCTTTGAAACTTTGAATTTGATAAGAGTTTGGTGGAATGCGTAAGATAAATGAAGTGTACTGTTTCCTATATAATTGAGATGTGGGGTACGTTGCCGATGGTTAATGAAAAATCAACTAGATATTATCTTGATTTACATCTATTCTGTCCGTGAGTGGAGGCTAGTTCACTTTAAGTTGCATACACAATCTACTTCCATCCATTCATTCCTTTTTATGAGATATGAATTCGAGAACATTAGGATGAAAACTTGAGGGTTTAGTTAGTCGATCAAAATTCGAAAATAGGTAATGTCAATAACCTTGAAGATGATCGGTTGTGACAAATCTGATACTCTCGACGATTCCTTTTGCACAAGGTGTATATATGAGGTTGATATATAAGGTTGGCCTTTTGGATTACACATAAGTTATATATCTTCAACAACTAAACTCAAACCTGTTATTTAACACCCACAACGATGAATTGTATGGTGAAAAATCGATTGGTCAAGAAACTTGTTTATGGGGAGGAGAGTAGGAGGAATCCACTTGACTAGATAAGCAATGACACAAGAGAAAGCTGCGATGCTCATGCAAGCAGACCACTGTGTCCAGTTTAACTTCTCGGTGTTGGCTACCTTGTTGAAAAGCTCGACCATCGCCACTTGAAGGATCACCACAACTAAGAGAACCAACTTGTTCTTCTCTATCCCTTTGAGCATGCGCTTTTGCTCCACCATCCTTGCGTTCAACACGTTGAAAACTTGGAATAGAATAAACATGTTGAAGATAAGAGTGCTCTTGGCTTTCTCTCCCACACTGAAAATTGAACACCCCCTGAATTCTATCGTTAATAGAACAACTACCTGGTACAAGGACTGAGTAAGAATGTTCCTCCACATGATGTCAGAAATAAGTGGCTGGGACGGCGGAACAGGAGGCTTTGTCATGGCTTCGTTACTGGGTTTGTTGGTGGCTAAAGCTAAGGCTGCTAAAGTTTCCATGATAATATTTAACCAAAGAAGCTGGACTGTCGTTAATGGGGTTTGACCAGAAGCAGAAAATCCAATGGAAGTGACAAGAAGAGCGGTGGCATTGACAGTGAGCTGAAATTGAATCAACTTCTGTATATTTTCATAGAGGCACCTTCCCCATCTTAGAATTGTCACTACAGAAGCGAAGTTATTGTCGAATATGATCATATCTGAGCTCTCTTTTTCGGCATCTGCCCCTTGAATTCCCATGGAAAGCCCAATTTCCCCAGTCATGCCGTTTCCAGTTACTGCAACTACATGGCCTTTCTCTTTCAGGCACTGTACCATCAAACTTTTATCAGACGGTGAAGATCTGGCCATTACTCGGATACGATCGATTTTCTCGTTTCTTTCTTCGGGCAAGTAGTTTCTGAATTGCACACCTTCTATTACAGCTTCGCTGTCTATAAACTCTCCAGGATCGAGAATTCTGCACTCAAATGCTATAGCTCTGGCGGTATGTATATTGTCACCGGTGATCATTATAAATTTCAAGCCAGCTTTCTTGCATGACTCTACTGCTTCTCTAACTCCTGGTTGCAATTGGTTCTCCAATCCCACAAGCCCCAACAAAGTTAGTCCGGCTTCTTCAACCTGCTGGTCATTCAGTACTTCTGCAACCTTTTTGTGGGCAAATGCAATGCACCGTAGGCCTTTTGTTGCCATACTCCGAATTATCAATTCAAACTCCGATCTTTCTTCACGACTCATCTCTTGCTCACCGTTGCAGTCATAGTAATTTGAACACATGGAAAGTATTATTTCTGCAGCTCCTTTCAAGTGTGTTTGAATTGCCTTTTCATGGTTCTTCCTGATTAACACTCCACTTCTCTTTTTATCTGACTTGAACACCTCTAGATGTACTACCTCACAATATTGTTTTACGGCATCAATATGGACACCCAAATCTGCCTTAGCCCACGAAAGTAATGCTTTCTCGGTCGGACAACCAAAAATCTCCAGGTCTAGGGCAGAATTTTGCTTGTTTACAAAGCTAGTTGTATTCAAAGCAACACCTTCCTGTAACAGCTGGAATGCTTGACTTGCTATTTCTCTTGGAAAATCATCTACAACTTTTTCTTTACCGAGCCAAACCTCAGTTACCTTCATCTGATTCACGGTAAGAGTACCTGTTATGTCTGTGCAGATTGTTGTGGCAGAATTAATTGTTTCACAAGCAGAGAGTTTCCGAATCATAATATGATCATTTGTCATTAGCTTCATAGAGTATGTAAGATTTAGTGCCAAAGCCAAGAGTAAACCTTCTGGGATTGTCACTTCCACGATATTCACAGCAGCATTTGTAAAGTTCACTATTGACTGAAGGATGTTCCCCACGTTAGTCTTGCCTCTGATGAATTCTGGTTTTCCGCTTGCATCCTTGGTGCTTCCAGTGAAGTAATAGACGAAAGCCAAAGTGAAAATAATCGCTGCTGCGCCTGTTCCTATCTTTTTGATTTGAGAAGTGAGCTTGTTGAGATATTCCTGAAATGGAGTCTCTTCCTCCATTTCCTCCATTTCATGGAAGGTTGGACTCGTTGTCTTCTCACCAACAGACGTAACAAGCATGAAACCAAAGCCATCAATCACTTTTGCTCCCGCGTGCAAGAACGGATTGTCTCTGCAATTAACAGCAACTTCATGATTTTGATCACCGCTCAGGCTGTACTCATCTAGTTTCAAAGAATAGCCTTGCAGGAACAAGCCGTTTGCAGGAACCCGGTCCCCTATGTTCAGCAAAATAACATCGCCAACCACCACATCGGAAATTGCCACGGAATGACATTTCCCATCTCTGATAACTTGCACGTTTATTTGACTAGTATCGTAGGACTGCTTCCTGAACTGTGTTGATAGTCTGAAGTTGCTCACAGAAGACACAACAGCAATAAGGACGACAGCAAACATGTTGGTAATACCACCATAACAGCTATGTTTAAGGCCATACTGTTTGATACCGAAACCGAAAGATATCATGGCACAGACCAAAAGAATTACAATGGTTGTGTCCTTTATTGCTTGGAGAAAAAACCTTATATAGGTTTTAACTGCGCGCTTCTGCTGCGTATTGACGCCGAAAACCTCTCTTCTATGCTCCAGATCCTCCTTTCTTCCACTGATACCTTCTGTAATATGGCTATTAAGAGCTGCAACAATTTGCTCAGCTCCTCCTAGTTGGCTAAGTAAGCCAAAATTCTTCTCTTTCACAACACGAGCGAGCGTGATTTGATCAACCCCACTTGTGGAGGATGTATGGTCCGTGCCAACGATTTCATCATGGACATCAATGGAAACGTAGGAGGGCGAGTGTGAGAGACTCTTTTGCTTACGGGGACCTTTCTTGGACATAGCAACAAGAACCCTAGTGAAAAATATGGCTGTGAAAACCCTCCAACACGATGGGTGGTGGGGTTTCACTGCATCTTTCCGATCAAGATGCATATTGGCTATAAACTCAGGATCTTCTAGCTAGGCACTACAATAGTGAAATGGTAAGATAAGAAGAAAAGTTTATGCCTCTCTCTCTATATATATGTATACGCATACGAACACGAACACAAACACACACTGCACGAAGTCGGATGGTTGGTCGGTTGGACTACAAAACTTTGACATAATTTATTAAGTCTTTAAAAACGGCGTGGAATATGTAGTTCGGTTCGGTGGATTCTTATTATATTATTTAGGACATAGGAGGTAGGAAAGTTTTCACATATGTACGGGGCATTTGATGGCGCCCGTCAATGGGTCGGGTTGGGTCGGCTAAGATTTAAATCCCTAACCCAATAGTAATTGCGTTATATAACATAGACCTCGTGTTCATGCATGATTTTGAAATTCGAATCGGACGTTAAATTAGAAGTTTTATGTTCATGCAAGGTTTTTAAATTCGGTCGGTGTGACGTCATAATTATATAATAATTATATTTAATTATATATAATTTAGTAATAATAAAAAATAGAAAAATATATCAAATAATATAAAAAAATAAAAAATTTATTAAACTAGTGGTCGAATCAGTTCGACCAGTCCTGATTCAACCGGTCAATTGACCGGTTCTCACTGGTTCAATTAGAAATTAGTTTTTATGGATCACCCGGATTAGATAGTCGACCGATCACCGATCGAACCGATCGAACTGATGGGTCCAATCCGGGTTTCACTCCATGTGATGCTCCAGACTCTAGTCCATGTTAATAAAAAATATACTAACATTTTTACTTATTTAACGACAAAAATCTCGCTAAACTGATATTTTAGTCTTACTCATATTTGAAGAGAAAAAAAAGAGGTTCCATCTTACTGAGAACATATCAGTGTACATTGTTATTGGAGAAGGAATAATATATTTAAAAACATTTAACTTTTTTTTATTTAGTGCTAAATATTTTAAAGTTTTTAATTTATTGGCTAACTTTTTAACTTGTTTAAATTAGACCAAAAAGCTATTTTTTTTATAACATGACATGTTCACTGAATACTATATAGATATTTATTTATTAGTTTACCAAATTATTAAAAATTTTAAAAACTAAATGTTTAAGCATTTTAAAATTTATTATTTCTTAAATATGTATATATTTAAGAATCAAATTCTCTGTGCGCCAATTCTATTTAAAACAATCTCATCCATACAAACATGATCATCTAAAAGAGAGTTGACACAAAATTATGCACACGACCACATGATTACATGTCATATATTTGGGTGATATTACTTAGATAATTACGAAGATTGATGGGCAAGTCACTCCAGAAAATTCTTTAGGTAACAAAAGGTCAAACTACTGGCTAGCGGAAAAGAGAGACTCAATCCGACCTTGACCGATTTCTAGTTTTGTGCTGCCAAGTAATTGCTCCGTAACTTCCATAGCGTGTACCGACCATATAATTTCCAAAGGTCCATTATGACTGGCTTTTGCACACATCTGAAGAAATCTTAATTCTACTCCTCTTAGCACCGTAGAAATTTTCCCAGCCGTGAGGGAAATTTCTTCTTCTGCTTTTCATAATTAAATGTGCAAGTCATGGACTCATTTAATCCAGTTAATTAGTTACGTGTATTGTTAGATTGATTACTGATCCAATTTCTTTCAATTAAAAATGGACAATACATTAGTTAATGGAAGGAGTTAATTACATATTATACCATTAACAACACATTTTTCATTTTTTATAAATTCGTTTAATCAAAAAATAAAATAATTTTTTTAATAAAACCTTTACTCCATATGGTGTAAAGAAATTAAATTATAAGATAATGTTTAAATTACTAGTCATTTTCTAATCAAATTTTCTTTACATATTAAACACAAAAATGGATTGACACAACAACAGAAGGGGGAAAGAGCGTGGTCAAATATACTGGTGGGATCCTTTTGGAGCAAACGTCCTACACAAAAATGGTTGTGCTTAATTGTTTGAATTGAGTTGGAAACAATTAAGAACAAGTCATTCATGCATGAAGGTGACGTCGCGACGTACAGGAGTGTGCGTTGCGACGTTCAGATATCGCGACGTGTAGTTAAGTGGACGTCACGACGTTCATGTTAACGCAATCAGCCTCGTCGCGACGTATGGTCTCTCGTCGTGACGAGGAACAACAAAATGACAGAAAATTTTAAATTTTTTCCAGTTTTTATCAGGATAAAGCAAAATTAGCCAACACATTCATAAACAAATGTCAAAAAGCATGCAATAAGACAGATAGATGGGGAAGCAGCTCCCCCACACTTAAACTTTGCATTGTCCTCAATGTTAAACAAGCAAGGATAAAGCATAAGGGAAGAAAGCACAACGGGCAATTCAACACAACAAAAGGAAGGCAGGAGACAGAACTAAAAAGGGATTTTATTGAATTGAAAAGATACTAACTAAACTAAAAGCTACGCTATTTTTCTACTGGGGTTGTTCCTCCCCCACACTTACTTAACAAACTAATGCACCAATATATGCCATTAACAATCACAAGGCATAAGTAAGTAAACAAGTGAAGGAAAGAAACAACCTGACAATCATGGAGGCTTCTTGTTGTCTCAGCGAACCTTCAACAGATGGTCATGTATCAGCCTCCCCAATTTCAGATTCACCTGAAATGTATGTCGTAGAAAAAGTAAGAGTTAGTCTCAGCGAACTTTCATAAAAGGTGTAATCTGTAAAATGCTAACAATCAAAACACAAAGGAAAACTATCAATGCATATGCAGCTAAACTATCTAGAAAGCAACCTAAAAGAAATGACATCTAACCTCACTTAGCAACAAAATGACAAAAGCAAACTTAGAGAACCAATTCTTGGTTCCCCGAAAACGGCGCCATTTTGATCGCGGCTCGTCGTTCGATCGTAGAATCGATCCTTGGAAACCGGTCAAAAATAATTATGCCAAGGATTGCAGTACAGGATGCAACCTCGGGTCGTCTCTCTTAATCGAAACCTAATTAAATGGACCTATGCTAACCTATAAGTCATAAAGTGCAAGCGAAGTTAGTAAAGAAAAGGGGGGGTTGGTTTTGAAAATGTTAAGGAACTAAAATGCAATGCAGAAAGCACGTAAAAAGGATTTTTAGGTTCTTGGAAAGGAAAATGAAAATACTAAAACAAGAGACAAAATTCTCTCGAAAATGAACTTTGGCTATCAAAGTTCAAAACTAAGTTTGAATGGTAAACCTTAAAGAACTATCTTTAAGTCCAGGGTCTTGATCGATGGACTCCTTGTAGGAAAATCCCAGTGCGTGCATCACATACACGCGGTGCGGAAAAATAAAAAAAATTTATTCCGGGACGTTTCCGAAAGCCAGGATCCATGTGACTATATAAAGAAGTCAAACCATAACGACCAATAGAGACCGTCTCTAACTGTATCCACGCAGAGGTCGTAGAACGAAACCGGGGAAACCCTTTGACCCGGGAATAGCTAGAACAAGTTGAAGAGTGCTAGCTCTTACCTTGTTCTTGGAGAG
>JAOSBM010000003.1:24489028-24505965 GCA_027568955.1 Erythroxylum tenue
TCTTCCGTCTGCTTTTCATTCTTTTACTTGTTTGTTTATCATCAAAATTATTATTAATGTCATTTTGACTTAACATCGAGGTTGGCTTTCTGGCCAGACGTTGCACAAAAGACCTCAAGGGTATGAAGGAGAACCCGAGCTTGATCCTCCGTAGCTTCGGCGAAGAGAAGCAAATCGTCAGTAAAGAAGAGATGGGAGATGGGAGGAGCAGTAGGCTGCACCCGTATGGGTTTCCAATCGCCTTGAGCCACCGTATGGGAGATGAGATGGCCCAGCCGTTTCATACAAAGAAAACAAAGATAGGGAGATAAGGGGTCGCCTTGACGGAGACCCGGGTAGGAAGAAAAGGGGGAGTCCAAAAGCCTTGCCACTCCACCTGCATTGAGACTGTAGTAACACACTTCATAATGAGGCGGATAAGAGGCTCGGGAACCCGATGTCCTGAAAAGTGCTAAGCACGAACTCCCACCGGATGCAGTCATAAACTTTTTCGAGGTCGACTTTGATTGCCAGATAACCCCGCTTCCCCTTCTTTCTGCGCATCGTGTGGATGAGCTCTTGGGCGATGAGAACATTGTCCGTGATATGCCGGCCCGATATAAAACTGCATTGGGTATCTGCCACAAGATGAGACATATGAGGCTTTAACCGATACACAATTAACTTGGAAATGATTTTGTAGAGCACATTGCAAAGACTAATAGGCCAGAACTGTGCCATACTAGCCGGGGAAGGGGTCTTGGGAAGTAGAACCA
This sequence comes from Erythroxylum tenue, assembly GCA_027568955.1. Classification (NCBI taxonomy): domain Eukaryota; kingdom Viridiplantae; phylum Streptophyta; class Magnoliopsida; order Malpighiales; family Erythroxylaceae; genus Erythroxylum; species Erythroxylum tenue. Next base: position 24,489,784 of record JAOSBM010000003.1, read on the forward strand.
GAAGGGTATGATTTAATTCCGATTCCCATCGGTCTCGACTGAAAACCTCTTGGATGAAATCCACTACGGACAGTCTGTCTGTACCCCATTATTTTTGGAAAAAGTTGGCATTAAAGTCGTCGATGCCCGGAGCTTTATTTGGATGCATGTCAAATACAGCATCCTTGACATCAATGGCACGGAGGGGCCTGGTAAGGTCACGTAGTCCATCGGCTGAGATCAAGGGAAAAGCCGCGGTGATAGGAAAACTGAGAGGCGGGCTCGGATCAGCAGTGTACAGGTTAGCCAAGAAACTGCGGGCGAGCTGGCGAAGCTGGACAGGGTCTGAATCGAGAACCCCATTCGAGTCGAAGAGCCGCTCAACTGACAATTTCTTTCTTCGGGACAACGTGAGCGTGTGATAGTACCGGGTGTTACGATCCCCTTTAGAGATCCAATCGCACCGAGCTTGTTGGTGCTAATAAAATTTCTCCTCACACAGGACCTGACACAGGTCCTCACTGAGTTTTCGTTCCAAATGTAAGAGGGAAGGTAGATTATCGAGAGTCACACACCGTTGAATACCCTCCAACCTCGCCATCAGCCTTATTTTCTTGTGGAAGATGTTACCAAAATCGGTCTGATTTTAATGCGTGAGGAGAGTGGAGAAAATGTCAAGCGACTGGCTCATCTTGTTGGCCGGGGGCAACCAATGGTGGGCGACCACGGCATCAAAAGACGGGTGAGTGAGCCAGGCGTTTTGAAAATGAAAGCTCTTCGTACGGGGAACATGGGAAGGAGGCAGAAGGAAAGTAACCAACAACGGGCGATGGTCCGAACCCATAAAAGGCAAGTGAGTATTTGTGGTGTGAGGAAAAGCATGAAGCCAAGATGAAGACCCAAAAACATGGTCCAGGCGAGCTTGAAGCAGACCGCGATGCCACGTAAACTTCGATCCCGAGTAACCCAGATCATGGAGCCCACAGGTGTGGACCCATTCCTGAAACGGCTTGCTCACGACTCGGGCTGAGGTGGCACCGCCGATCTTGTCCGCGGGGGACAGTTTGGCGTTAAAATTGCCACCTATTAACCAAGGGTGGAGGTGGCGAGTGGTGCGTCCAACCCAGTTCAAGGCGAGCCAAAGGAAGGACTGGGAGGCACGCTGGGGGCTGGCATAAACATCTGTGAATTCAAAAGCGCCAGAAGCCAAGTGGATGGTAGTGTGGATGAATTGCCGATGAGCAAGTTCAATGGTAGGATCATAGTCTTTTGTCCAGAGGAGCCATATCCCTCCCGAGAAACCAATGGCTTCGACCCGAAATGAGAAGTCAAAACCCAAAAAGCGGATGATCGCATCGACCCGAGGGCCACTAATGCGCTTCTCTAGCAAAGCCAGGATACTCGGTTTATACAACCGCAAATAGTTCCGTAAGATGGCCAGGAAGCCGGAACCCCCAGGTCCTTGGCAATTCCATATAAGAATAGATATAAACATAGGGAAAGGACAAACTAAGCTACACTAGAGGTCGAATCGGTACCTCCTAGTTGCTCGGACAGGATTCCTTCATCCTGGGACAGCATGGGCTAGTCGACGGGGGCCCGGTCGGAAAGGCGGTCCTCTAAAGGAGGTGTAGCCGATGTTAGGTCGGGCGGTTCCGCAGGAGGGGCCTCCACTGCCGGGGCTTCGACGCCCTCCATGGGAAGGATGAGGGGCTCCGAGCCAGAGAGGCAGGCCTCGAGAAGATGGGGGTCGCACACCATCTCCGTGTGCGTGGAAATATCAATCGCCAGATGATTGGCTTGCTGAGAAGGTTGAATCAAAGTGGGAGAGGACGTATTCAGCCCGGTCTCAGCAGGGGCCCGCACTGGGGCCCAAACCTGAGAGGTGGCTCCGCGATTGATCCGGAGCTGGGCAACTGAAGGCCTTTTAGAGAGGGTTTGGTAGGCTGTTTGGGCCCAGTGGCTTTAAATACCGACCCGTGGAGGGGCCCTTTTCCTTTGGTTAAAGTAGAGGTGCCTTGGAGGTTGCGCCAGTTGCCAAAAGGAGAGGGGGCCAAAGGGCCTTGGACAGTCTCATGCTCCTGACCGGTCTGGAGCTGGTGAGAAGACAAGACACTAAACCTCGAGCCCCCTATAGCTGTACCCGCCTTGTCTTTTCCGGACAGACCACCCCTAGGCGGTGCTTTCCGTGAGCTCCTCCTCTGCACTTGCGTCCACTCACCATACCCGTTGGAATGCAGAGACGTTGGCGTTGGTGGCACGCTGGGAGGCGGGGCAGACTGTGCTTGCGGCGGAGAGGCAGAGGTGATGGGGGGTGGTGAGGGCACTCACTGTCCACGTGACCGATCCATCCACAGCCAAAGCAGAGTTGAGGCAGGCCTTCGTAGGCAAGGAGGAGTGTCTCTCCGTCCAGGTCCACGCTATGTCACAACGGAGCCCCGAGGTCCAGGTCCACCGCCAGGCAAGCAAACTTACCCCGGGACTGCTGCGTGGTTGCGTCGTCGATACAGACCAGGTGTCCCACTAAATTGCCCACCGCTGTGAGGATACGAGGATGGTAACGGGTGATCGGAAAGTTGAGCACCCGAACTCACACCACCGAGCGGGTCACGGTTCCTAGAGCTGGCCGAAACGTGGGCTGCCATTGCTGAACTGAGAGGACGTGCCCGAATAGGACCCAAGGCCCTTGAGTTAAAGCCGTGTAGTAGTCAGCTTCCTCACTAAACCGGACGAGAAAGTAATCAAAGTCCAGGTCGATCACTTTTAGGAGGCCTCGGGGTGCCAGAGAGAAGCCAGACGTGAACATAATAACCGGAAGCCAATTCGCCGCCTAAGGAGCTTGACAACGACAGCGTGTTTCCATTGCGCGTCAAGTTTGGTACGGAAGGAATCGGAGAGAAGGATGCTGGCCCCAGGTTCCTCCGAAACTTGTATGTCATCGTCAGCGACAACAATGACGTCGTCGCCGGACCAAGGAGTATCGGATCCCACAGTTGGAGCCGGGCCCTGTACAGCACCATTATACGATAGAGGTTGGGAAGAAGGTGGATCCTCGTCGCGCTTACGAGTGCGCACTTTTTTATGGAGTTGGCCCTCTAGAGTAGGGGCCTCCATAGCAGCTCGTGGTGACCTCCCGGAGGAGCACACCGGTGATCGCGAGCTCAGTATAGAGAAAGAATCACAGAACCTCAATACCACAGCAAGAAAGAACCACTGTTGCAGAAAAACCCACGTTCGTCGTCACCTTTTCTCACACTAGAGTCACACTTGTAGAACTGGGAAATTTTAAATGCGAGGGTGGGTCATCTTATTGATTAACAAAAATAAAAAACTATGTTTGACCAGCTCAACATTGTCTTGAGACCCTTTCCAGTTATCATGTGCGTAGGCAACCACCATGGGCTTCATTAAGCATCATGCTTCAAAGAATGTCTTTTCATGTCTATAACAAATTCAAAAGTTCTCTTCCTTGGACAATGCTCTCCGGTCTCCTCGAAGACTAAGAATATATTTTGTCAGAAGTTTTATAATATAATATAATATAATATAATATTATTCTATCATTCGGAAGAAGGTTCTGTAATAGAATTGAATAAGGTAAAAAGGGAGGGTTTCATATTACATCTCATTTTATCCTAACAATAAAAATAGAAAACCTCTGATTTAGAGAGTTTATAATGAAATATAAAATGATAAATATGCAATACCTAATATACCCTACCATAATACCAAGAAAGACAATACATTTGAGCGTTGACAGAGGAAGAGCACCGACAACCGTGACCATGCAACCGTGACCATGCAAATCTGCACTTTTCTAAACCCAAAAAATGCTCAGAAATAGAAGAAGCATTGACCCATTTCTCATATGAGGAAGAAAGAGTCATAGTTGTGACCTGTTAAGTCTTGTGACTAATTCGTAAGTCACAGTTGTGACTTACCCGGACACTGAGCAGACCGGACTGTGAGAGAGAAAGAAAGAAAGGGAGAAGAGAGGAGAAAACAGAGAGATAGAGAGTCAACTAAAGAAGAAGAGGGTATAATAATCATTTATTATTATTATATATACATTACATTCCATTCCATCCAACATCCAAACAACATTTCACTATATTACATTATAAATTCTTTCATCCTTCCCAAATAACAATTTTCAAATATTAAATATGCATCGAAATCAATTAAATACATCATTAACATCTTAGGATTTTATTCTTGATAAATAAAATGTAATTTCATTTTCATTAATTTAGATAATAATATTCATATATTTAATATTTAATATAAATACTCGTATAATTCATTTATTAAGTAATAAATCATAACATTTATTTGAAAATGTTCAACGTAGGTAATATCTCACGTTCTATATTTTTTCTGGGAAAAAAATTAAAAAATGATATTATAATAATATATGTCTACCATGTTCTCTTACTAGCATCAAATTCACAAAATTTTCAAGAAAATTTTAATGAATTTTTCTATTAGAGAATGACAACAAAGATTGTGAGTGATAATTAATAAAATTAGGTATATGAAATAAATGATAATTTATAAAATTACTTATTAATATAAAAAGATTTAGGCGATGAGGAGATAGAGTGTAATTAACCCTCACACTTATTTTGTAGTAAATAATAGGAATTAATGATTATATTTACTCATTTTATTGAACTTTTTATGAAAATGGAAATTTTCAAATGCATTAATAAGGCTTATATCTTTAAAGAATTTCTTTTGGTATCAATTGTTTTATTCGTTAATCTTAAATCATATGCACTACCATAATACAATTACAAGATAGATATAAATTTTGAAAAAATTAAACTTTACATAGATTCAACCTTAGGATACCTTTTCGGTTTTTCAATGGCTTACTTCGGGCTAAAGGGTTCATGGACTTGATCACTCAAATTTGGAGGGTTGAGGTTCATGGTTTCAAGGGCTACCAATTCATGCAGAAACTGAAGTTGGCGAAGAGGGCGATTAAACTTTTTAGTAAACAGCAAACACTTAATATCCAGGAGCTGGGTTCTCATTTAGCTGAAGTACAACGGCAGTGCTATAGGGACCCTTTCAATGACAGGCTTGGGTCCTTGAAGCTGATAGCATGCATAAATATCAAGAGGCTTTGACATTACATGACTCCATTCTTCGGCAAAAATCTAGACAAACTTGGCTAAGAGAGGGTGAACGCAACTCAAAAATTTTTCATACGGCGATCCTGGCTTGTCGTAACAAGAACACTATCATTGAGTTATCCGACTCGGATGGCAATTTATGGAGAGGTCAAGAGGTAGTGGCTACTCATGTTAGGGATTTCTTCATACAACTTATGGGTTGTCATGAAGAACCGAGGCGGAATGAGTTTGAGATCAGACATGTGCTGGATTTTACTCCAACTCAGGCAACTATGGACATGGTAAATGTCCCGTATTGCATTGCAAATCAAGGAGGCCTTATTTCATCTTAATGGCTCCAAGGCACCTGGACTGGATGGGTATTTAGCCGGGTTCTTTCAACAAACGTGGCCTATCACAAGACAACTACTCACGGAAGCAGTCCTTGAGTTCTTCTCCTCTGGTAAATTGTTACGGGAAATTAATCACACTTATATCAGTTTAATTCCTAAAAAGGAGTGCCCTGAGAAGATCACTGATTATAGACCGATTTCCTGCTACAACACAATTTATAAAATTATAGCCTCTCTTTTAGCAGACCGTCTGAAGGGAGTTTTGACTGAGGTGGTCAGTAAGGAGCAAGGGACCTTCTTACCGTCACGGAGTATTGGTGACAATATTCTGTTGCTTCAAGAATTGATGGGGGAGTACCACTCAGGCAAAAAGGTTAACAGTTATGCCATGAAAATTGATCTTTATAAAGCTTTTGACACAATCGGTTGGAACTATTTGAGAGATTGCTTGCAGTGTATCGGATTGCCTCCCATATTCTGTCATTGGATCTCCCAATGCATCCAAACACCCTCTTTGAGCGTTCTCATTAATTGCATCCCTACTAAACCTTTTACGATTCACAGAGGAATTCGGCAAGGGGATCCTCTTTCCCTTTACCTATTTACCCTTGCCATGGAGGGCCTCTCCCGATTGCTGTCTAAATGGTGCATTGGAATGGGCTTTTCCAGTATCATCATAATTGTAAGGATCTAAACTTGTCTCATTTAATTTATGCTGATGATGTGATTCTTCTTTGCTGAGCTGAACCGCAAGTGCTAGTAATTATGATGAACTTGATGACCACTTTCTCTCGGTGGTCGGGCATGACCATGAACTTTCAAAAGAGTGGCATGTATGTATCTTTAGACGTGCGAATTCGAGAAAGCCTTAGCAATTTGGTCGGGTTAACCCTACAGAGTACTCCATTCCGCTATCTTGGCGTTCCAATCATCTCGGACAAGCCTCAGTTCTCTAATTTTATGCCTTTACTGGAGAAGTTAAAGAGCAGAATTAATTCCTGGCAGAATCGGTTCCTCTCCTATGCGGCACGAGTCAATTTAATTGTTTCTGTTTTGAATAGCATGCATGTACATTGGGTAGCTCATATGACTACCCAAAAAAAAGTGATCAAGGAAATGGAGCGGATTCTAAAAGCATTCTTATGGTCTGGTCGAGCTAAACAATGTAAGGGAGCTAAGTTTAAATGGAGTGAAGTTTTTGTTCCAAAGAAGCAAGGGGGTTTGGGCATTATTTCATTTTCTAAAATGCAAAAGAGTCTGCTTATGAAGAGAATTTGGCGTTTATTAGTGGACAAAAGAAGCTTTGTGGGTCAAATGGGTGCAGGCATACCGCCTTAACGATCAAAGCTTTTGGCAGCTCCAAATGAGGTACGAACACTCCTAGATATTCAAAAGCCTGCTGAACTTGCGTGAATTGATTTACCCTTTCATTCGAAGTATAATTGGAGATGGGGAAGACCTTTATTTTTGGTTTGACAATTGGCATATGCTGAGCCCTCTCTGGATGCGAAATGACTTAAATAGAATTCGAAATCGAATTTCAAAAAATGCCACTCTGGCATGGGTTGTTCGGGAGAGCGACCGCTTGCATAGGTACAGGTTCGGCTATCTCCTTACTAGTTATATGCATGGTATCTCCCTTCATAACTCTCCGGACAAGAAGCTATGGACTCCCACCCAAAATGGGGACTTCACAACCTCTTCTGCACGTGACATTGAGAGAGGGGTGACGGAAGAGGTTTCATGGGTTGCGCTCGTTTGGAAACAGTCTAACAAGGGAGGCAAGAATGTCTCATTCTCCGAACCTCTTTCCAGATGGTTCTCTACCACATCTGTCGGGAGAGAAATAGGCAACTTTACAAGCAAATAGACAGGAACAAATATGAGTTAGCGGATTGCATTATTAACTTGATCAGGGAAGTTATAATTGGGAATGGGATGCAAGATCGTTTATGTTTGGCTATGAGAAGGCGCTGACAGATCTAGTTGTGGCTATGTTGGTTACTTTGTGTTTTGTTTCCAATTGATTTTCATACGACAGTGGCATTTGTGTTTGTGGCTTTAACGCTACTTTCTCTTTTTGAGCTACCTGTATAGGTTTGCTTTTCTTTGTACATTATAAACGTTGTTACTTTAGTAATTTCAAATATCTTAAAATTCCAAAAAAAACCTCAGGATCTAACACAAAAAACTATAATAAAATTATTTATACAAGGTTTCCCATTTTGTGAATGGTTGGGGGAGAATCATTAATGTATGCAACCTTTCATTTATATTTTACAAGGAGATTGTTTTCGTTACTCAAACTCATGACCTTCTAAATACAAATGAGTAACTTTACCGATTGCTCCAAAATTTGCCCTCTCTTATAGTCCTTTATAGGCTTAAATAGAAATAAATGTCTTATTATTTTATGGAACTTTTCGCTACAGAATTCAAGTTCCACAAAAGTCGATGTAGCAACATCTCTCCACAATTTTTAACACTTGTTCATCCTCAACCTTGATCTTCTTCTTCTTCATCCGCACCATTTCCTTGTTGAATCTATCTACCCTCATTCCACTTCTCTGTTCTTTCTAATCTTTTTTCACACTCTACAAACTATCACACTATAAGTAAGGTGAAGGTTGGATGTCTTAAGAAGCATAAAAAAATTATATAAGTAAATAAATTGTTTAAATTTTATGTTTGTTTATTTATGTATTACTAACTAATAATATTTGAATTAAATATTGATTTTGTTTTTAAAATTTTAAAATAACAGAGTCAAGAGTTGTTGCAAACATCAATATCTGATAGAAATTAGCTTAATGTAGATGACAATTGCAATAAGGTTCTCAGTACAAGATCCAGCTACGTCAAAGGTTTTGGGTTTGGGCCTAAGCCAACTACTTCATACTCATCAATACCAGCATATGTTGAGCGTCTTTAAGAGAAGAACCAATCGCTTAAGGCTAAATTAGAACAAAATGAACGAAACTTACAATGTAATGAAAAAAAAGTTGGCCAAGCTTGAAAAGATGGTCAAAAAATTACTTAGCTCGAATTATATAAGTAGTGACGATGAGGATGAGCCTTAGTCATTAAACTAATATTGTATTTTTTATTTTGTACACCAGTTTTTTTGTTAACGTTTGTAATTAACATTTAATGATATTTAATTGTTTATATATAACGCTTCTAATTTCTAATTATTTTATTATATTTTCTATAATAAATTATAAAACAAAAAATCTAAATATTACATACAATAACATAGATTAAAATGTCACTAATAATTATAATTAACATGATAAAATATTTAGTAGTAAAGCATATGATCAAAATTTTCAAAACGTGGCCAAATTTTTTCAAATTGTTGCCAATAACTTTTGGCTACGTTTATAAAAACATAGCTAAAGAAATTTCGGTATGCATACCCAATTGTTGCTAATAACTTTTGGATACGCTCATCTTTCATTACTAAAAATAATTAGGTACGTCACATAAAACGTTGCAAAAAAAATTTCATTACGTTCCCAGTATCGTAGCTAATAGCTTTTCGCCACGAGAACTAAGCGTACCAAAAATTATTGTCAGCCATTCTTGTCTCGTGGAACTTGCTTCAATAAATTTCTTATTGATTGGTTGCTGAGAATTTACTATAAATGAAGAGTTTTAATATTTATAATAGATATTTTTTAAAAAAATAAAAATATCATGTCCGAAATTAAAATTGATATGTTTGAAATATTTGTCATATGTTGTTTTGGATATTCACTGACTTGGACTGGTGGATTTATAGGTACTGGCCATGTGACTGATAGGACATCACCGACCCCACGTTTTGGGGAGTGGATGGTGGTAGATAGACGCTCAAGCCGCCAACCACCCCCCAGTCTCGCACCAACTCCTAAGACCAGACTCAGGGTAGCACGCATAGGGAACCCCAGAATCGATTTCTTGCATTAAATGCGGATATCTCTGAGCCAACGGAGACGCTATCGCGATTCCAGCTGGGGAGCAAGGAGTTTGCAGAACCTTCAACCAAGCCTGTTACCCGTCAGTTCAAGTCACGTGCCCCTCCTAAAAGTCACATGCCGCTCTTACACCGCAAACAACACGCTACTGCTGGGGCCCATTTTTCCACAGCTAGCATCCATGCAACCCATGCAGATCCACGTCCCGACACTTCCGTCCCCACGCCCCCCATTTTGGCTTCTGAAGTTGCGGTGTCCTCGACAATGGTCCAATCCTTTGCTGGAGTTCTCCAACAGGCCTTCTCCCCGTCTACTAGCCTGACTGGGTTTGCCGACGTCCCGCCTCAACCCCAGGGGGCTGATATCGCCCTCGACGCCCCTTCGGATCTGAGTGTCCCCCCGCGGGTCATTGAGGATGGGCCGATGTTGGTATCTTCCGGACCTCAGCAGCGACCATCTGGCATGGAGGTGGACCCTTCCCCGATGCTGGAGCCTGTACAAGTAAATGCCATGTCTGTGGAAGTCGGGGTGGCCCCTCGGGAGGGTGGTCCCGACCAGTAGGAGTGCCTGGCTCGAGCCTTCTTCCTCTTTCTTTTTTATGATGATTAATAACTCAATTATTAGTTGGAATTGTCGTGGGGCAGGTAAGAAGGATTTTCTTCCCACTGTTAAAGAACTTTAGTGTGCCCATAAACCGGCTTTGCTGATCTTGGTCGAAACTCATCTCTCTGGAACTCGCGCGAAGCAAGTCTCACGATGTTTAGGTTTTGACAAGGTCGCGAGGGTCGACGCAGTTGGTCAAGCGGGGGACAACTGGGCCCTCTGACAGTCTGCTTATACTCGAATTTTTGTCTTACATTCCCATCGCCAATGTCTCTCTTTGGTGATCTATGATCCAAGGGGGTACGCGAGCCCTGTTAATTCGGTTAAAACAACTTTGTGGGAGTATCTCACTGCTCTGAGTAGGGACATTACTTTGCCTTGGCTCGTTATTGGGGATTTCGACAACTAGCTGCATCCGTCTGAAAAACGGGGGGGGGGGGGGGGTGGGGGGGGACCATTTGATTGGCATCGTGCCAGTATTTTCCAAGCCCGGCTAGGGGGCTGTGGTCTTTGTGATCTAGGTTTCCAGGGTTCTCCTTATACTTTCACCAAGAAACATCAGCGCCACTTCACTACCCATGTCCTCCTGGATCGAGCCATTTGTAACATAGCATGGCAGCCTCTCTTTCCCGAGGCCTCGGTGTCTCATTTACCGCGAACTGTTTTAGACCACAACCCTCTTCTGCTCAAACTGATATCTCGTTCTCCCCCACCAGCTTCACGCCCTTTTCATTTCTAGGCTACATGGATCTTGCATGAGGATTTCCCTCGAGTTGTGAGCGAGGCGTGGGCCCCTTATCGTCATTGTGTCCCCACAGCCATCCAAGCGGTCACTGCTGCTGCCACGGATTTTAATATCACAGTTTTTGGCAACATTTTTCGGCCGAAGCGCCACCTTTTGGCTAGATTACAAGGCATTCAAAAAATTTTATCCACGCGACACTCTGATTTTCTGGTGGCTCTTGAGGAACAGCTCTCGGTGGAGTACTCTCAAGTTCTCCGACAGGAGGAACTTGTTTGGTTCCAAAAGTCCCGAGTGCAATGGCTCCAGGCGGGTGATAAAGTCACAAAATTTTTCCACGCTACTACCCTCCTCCGCCGTCAGCGGAATCGCATTGAGCGACTGCGGCTTCGTTCAAGCATATGGACTTCCGACAGGGGTGCTATCGAATAGGAGGTTCTATCTTTCTTTTAGGAGCTTTTTTGTACCACGGTGAGTCGCTCTTGGCCTCCATTTTCGAGGGCTCATGGTGCCTTATCTGACGAGGCTTGTGCCAGGCTCCTCAAACCAGTTGATCCGGTGGAGGTTCTCTTGCAATCAAATCCATGAAACCATATAAAAGCCCCGGCCCCGATGGTCTCCAGCCTCTCTTCTATCAAACCTTCTGGCTGGATGTGGGGGAGTCAGTTGTCCGCATGGTCCAACAAGCCTTTATTAGTGGAGAGGTGCCTCCCAACATTTCTGATACTCTCATTGTCCTTCTCCCTAAAGAGGATAATCCGGTCTCTATTACCCAGTACCATCCAATCAGCTTGTACAACGTTATTAAACCTCACTGATTTGATTAATCCTGTCCAGACCGCATTTATTCCTGGGCACAAGGCTGCTGATAACATCCTCATTGCTCAGGAGGTCGTTCATGTGATCAAACAGTTACGGAAGGGGGGTATGGCGGTTAAAATCGACTTGGCCAAAGCATATGACCGACTGGATTGGACTTTTCTTCATCAGGTGCTTTTGGAGTTTGGCTTTCCCCCACGTTTTATCCAGTTGATTATGGCCTGTGTCACTAGCTCGCAGTTTTCTATTGTTTGGAACGGTCAGCGATTAGATGCGTTCAAGCCTCGGCAAGGACTTCGTCAGGGAGACCCACTATCGCCATATCTATTTGTTTTATGCATGGAGACCCTTTCCGGGAGGATCGCCAAGAAGGTTGAGGATGGTCACTGGAAACCTATTGGTACCTTTGTTACTGGCCCTTCCATTTCTCACCTCCTCTTCGCTGATGACGTCCTTCTTTTTGCCCATGCCTCCCGACGACAGGCCCGACTGATGCGTCTTACTATGGATGAGTTTTACCTAGCCTCCGGCTTGCAAATCAATCCTGCCAAGTCTAAGATTTTTTTCCCCTCCCAGGTTCACCGTAGGGTGAGGGACAGGATCATTTCAATTTTGGAGCTTCCTTCTTCTCACCTACTGGAGTCGTATCTTAGTGTCCCTTTATGTACTCGGCGATTGACCAAAGCTGCTTATGTTGGCATTCTCAATAAGATATCATCTCGCTTAGCGGTTGGCAGAGCAAGCTCTTGAATAAAGAGGGCCGAGCTACTCTGATACAGGATACCATCACCTCTATTCCTATTTATGTTATGCAATCCACTTGGCTTCCGTGGACCATCTGTGATGACATTGATAAAGCAGCGAGAGGCTTTCTTTGAGATCGTCAAGGCACCCTTAAAGGCGTCCACCTCCTCCCTTGGCATACGGTTACTACTCCAAAGAACTGCGGTGGCTTAGGTGTGAGGCAAGCTCGTGATTCAAATACAGCTCTACTCGGCAAGATGTGCTGGGACATTTATATGGCACATGACAGCCTTTGGGTGCAAGTCCTCCGGTCACGATATCTCTCTGGTCAGGACATCATGGCTTATCATCCTCCTCCTTCAGCTTCCGCGACCTAGAAAGGCCTCATGAAGGCTCAGACTCTCCTTAAAGATGGGTTTGGTTGGAGGATCGGTGATGGGGCTAGCATCCATTTCTGGCATGATCATTGGCTTTTTGATAGCCCACTTGCTTTTGTAGTCAGTCACGTCCTGGCTCATCTCTCTGATCTTCGAGTGGCTGATCTATTGTCTCCATTGTCCGGCTGGAATTTGTCTCCCATCGAGGGCATTGTTCCCTCCGACTATTGTCACCGCATCTTGGCCATACCTCGCCCGCTCTCCACCCTAGGCCAGGATCGCATTATCTGGTTTGGTAGCCCTACCGGGGTGTATACAACTTGAGGAGGGTATGACTTCCTCACATCTGTCCCATCCTTGGATGGCCCAACAGGTTGGAAATGGATTTGGTCACTCCACGCTGCTCAGAAACATAAAGTCTTCTTGTGGCTAGCTGCCTAGGAGAGGCTCCTCACCAACGACGTGCGTTACACCCGAGGTTTGTGTTCATACCTGTTATGTGGGCAGTGCGGAGCCAATCGGGAAACCGTGCTTTACTTACTTCGGGATTGCCCTTATGCCAAGTGTGTCTGGGACACTGCCCGCATTTCTTCGCACGCTGACTCTTACCAAGAGCATCACACGTACAGGTGGCTACTCCCTAACTGTGTCCCACAGGACAGGGATGTATACCACTCCTGGAATTTCATCAATACGTGTTGGACCATTTGGCGATCCGGAAATCAATTCGTCTTTGAGGGTACATCACCCTCATGTCTGGAGCAACTTTGCCAGATCCATTTGCTAGTTCAGGACTCGGTGGCTGCTTTTGTTGTTCAGCCTCGCGGGCTGCCCTACTCTCAGGGTCTGGCTCTGGTTTCTTGGGCCCCTCCCCTTGCGAATTGGTTAAAGCTTAACGTCGACGGCAGTGTCCTTTATAATTCTGGCCAGGCAGGGATTGGTGGGTTGCTTAGGGATAGTTATGGTAACTGGGTGGCTAGTTTCTCTTGCTTCGTCGGGATCACCACTATCATGGTAGCGGAACTCATGGCCCTACGATTCGGGTTCGCCTTTGTCCGCTACTTTCCATGTCCTGACCTGGTGGTGGAGTCTAACTCTCTGGAAGCGCTCTGCTGTTTAGCCTCCACCCCGGATGTCCTCGCCTTTCATCCCCTTGCCAGCTTGATCTCTGACATAAGTTCTCACCTCGGTGACCTGCCAAGTTTTACTATAACCCATGTTTTCCGTGAAAGTAACCAGTGCGCTGATTTTTTAGCTCGTCTGGGCTCGAGTACGGTACGCGACGAGTGTGTGTGACATACCTCCGCGACTGACATGCTTTATTTGTTACGTGCTGATACGCATGAGATTGCCTTTATTCGTCCTTAACTTCTAATTTTGCCTCTACCGTACCAAAAAAAAAGACAATTTCTTTCGGCTCTTGGGAAGCGTCCACCAACGTGTCTATTTCTAATCCAATATCTTTTAGTAACCTTCGTAACAAAACAAGCGTAGTGATGAATGGAACAGGATCCTGTAATTTTCACATGGATAGATCAATTTATCAGTTGCTTTCGAAAATTTTATTTATTTAATTTAATTTATAAATATGTGCCGAGAGCTAAGTTGAATCTATACTAGCCTGCCACCTAATTTTGTGTATACGTGACATTATTAAGGTGCACTTAAATGATCATGGAAGTTCCATTTTAATAAATCATTACCCAAGCCCTTCAGTCGGCCAAATTAATCAGAAATTATAAGTTATCCAACTTCAAATAAATACAATAATTAGAATTTGTATTCATTCCTTTTCTTTTTCATTAGAAATTTAATGTTTTTTTTCAAAAGTATTAAAAGAAACTAACGTTAAAATAAAAGTTGTACTAGAGTAGTACATAGTTAGATACCAACATGCTATGATGGATGTAATGTTCATATAACTTCTAATTAACCAGTTATCATTAAAATTCTTGTTAAACTACTCGAGATGACTCATATGATAATTATCTCTAATCAATTTAAAATGTTAAGAAATGCAAAGTCATATAGCCAGTATTCATGTCTCTTCAATATTTTTATCAACTTCACAATCCTCGGTTAGAACAAACGGATGCTCCCTTCCCTTTAATCATGATCGGTACCAAGGAATTTATGAGGTCTACACTGATATTTATGAACTCAAGTTATAGAAAATGGCTAAATTCTATTTTCCAACACTGACTTTGAAACCTATCTCATAAATCTTTTTTTTTTGGAAATTCTATCTCATAATTATTAATCCATAACTTTATTATAAAACTAATACTTAAAATTATAGTAGATAATTAACACGAAATTTTTTTTATAATGACAATTACTTTATAATTGCAGTTAATAATTCAAGAAATTAATCAAATCTTCTAAATCTTAAGATCTAGCTTGTTGACTAAAAGAGCTTGTTTAATTAGTTGCTCCCGTTCTAGAAAAGACCGCCTACTTTGATAAAGTTACAAGTGTGTGGAAAAGGCAAAGGGCAGAGAGAGGTTAACAAATTAATCAAAACTACTTCTAGTCGTTGAAGAAACTTATAAAAAAAAAACACCAACATTGAATTTGCGAGCAATTAAGTGGGAAAGCAATTAGGATAATTTTCTACATTCTAAAACAGTCTCTGATCCAGACGACTCTTCCAACTTATTGGACTAACTCTGCCTATTTTACAACATTTCAATAGCTAGTTTAAGTGGGACTTACTTAAAACCGTTAATGTTCAATCACTACAACAAAGTTGATCTTCGACTATGAAAAAGCGTCACTATATAAAAAACGTCACCTATAATTTTTTGCTACGATTTTGTTTTGTCGCCAAAAACATCATCAAAGTCTTGTAGCTGAAAACTATAGTCAACGTTTTAGATAATCGTCGACATTTTGAGGAATCGTCACATAAATAACTATAATTAGCTACATTTTTTTAATTTTAGCCAAAAAATTTTAGTTACATTTCTAAAATCATAGTCGAATATTTTTAGTTACGTTTTACATAACGTACGTGGGAGTTACTTCAAAATCCTTACTTTCTATCTTTTTTATTTTTCTATGGCTCCTTTCTTCACGAAAGATGTAAACTGTACAAATTGAAATTAATTAAAGTAACCATGAACTGTTTTTGCAATTAATTCTTGATTCAAAAGCTTGTCTTTTTGACCAGTATTACCCTTGCCATGATGCGGCAACCTAATGCAGGTCTTCATTGAATGATTAGTGAACAAAGATTGTAGAAAACAGAACTGGTCTATGTTCAATAATGGAGAGATTGGAAAAATGGGTATGATGGGGGAGTGGGGACCGATGGTTGAAATATAATTAAGTTGATGTTATTCATATCTCACTTTAAGTATTGTAATCATGTCGATGAAGTCTTCAGACAGTTGTTTTCACACGCAGGCCTGATTATTATACATCAGTTTTTATATCCTAAGAAAATTTTCTTTTATTCAGTTTAGTATTTTAAATTATTTATGA
>JAOSBM010000003.1:24532084-24551036 GCA_027568955.1 Erythroxylum tenue
AACTGCAGTTAAGCATACCACACTGTTAGTACTCTCCATAGCAGCTTCACAAACCTGAGTCCAACTTGATAACAGCACGCGCATCAGTGGAATGAAATTCCAAATCAGTAAACAAAAAGATTCTTTCATGATCAATGTCATGTTGCTCAAAAGACATATTTTTTGTTTGTTCATTATATAATAATAAATATTGGTATATTTTTCATTTCAATAAAATATTTTATTTTTATTTATTCTTATGAAATTTTCATCTTATTTATTATATTTCGGTTTGATAACGGTTCACTACCGGTTGAACCTCTAAACTTTAAACCTTTTCTTCGACCGGTTCGATGTCCGGTTCGATTTTTAAAACATTAATAAATGACTAGATTTTATGAAACAGAATAAGACATAATAATATTGAACATAAGATTGCTCTCGTCGTTAAGACCGTCATTAAGACCCTGATGAGAAACAGCACTTGGATTCGCGTTTTGGAATTCAGGCTCAGGCAACTTTTGAATGTTCCTTTTACCTGCCCCACCATCTAAGGAAGCTGCCTGGTGGCTTCGTCCTGTTGTTGCTGATTCTCTTCTGTAAATACATCTATTCTGTATTCACACCTAAACTACCATGACCACTACTCATTTTCCGTTCTGTATTCTTCATCTACGTATCTGAAGCAAAAAAAAAAAAAAGGACGCTTGTCTGTTTTTTTTTTCCCGGACTCCTGCACCAATTTTATTTCCCTCGTACATCCTAGACCCATTATAAATATTCCTATATCAGACATTTCTGCGGTGTTGTCCTCGGCTCTTACTCAGAATCTAGATTAAGATTTTCTTTCCATAGAAAAACTTTTTGTTTCTCGATTTTGAACGCACAGGCATATTGCTTTGATGGCCACAGATTTGTCCCCTCTCTCGCTATCCTTTGCTCAAGCTGTTCTTGATGTTCATGGGAATGCCTCAGACGATGAGAACCAAGTCCCGCCTTTCAATATCAATCCAAAAACACTAGCTGACATGGTCAACGCCAAAAGCTTGGAGTCCCTGAACCGAGGAGGAGGAGTTGTTCAACTTACTGCAGCTCTCCAAAGTGACTTATCGAATGGCATCTCCGGCTATGAGGGCGATCTCTTGAAGAGGAAACTGTACTTTGGTTGCAATACTTACAATAGATTGCCCACCAAGAACTTTATTTTCTTTGTCCTCGAAACACTCAAAAGCATGACTTCCATAGTCTTGCTGGTCTGTGCTCTTATCTTCCTGGGATTTGGGATGTACGAGCATGGAATAAAGCGTGGTTTGTTCGATGGTATATCCAACATTGTTGCGGTATTGTTTGTAGTTGTTGTCTCTGCTACAAGCAGCTTCAGTTTTTCAAAACGTTTGCAGAAGCTTTCTGATGAGAGAAACGTTTTCAAGGTGCTGGTTGTTAGAGGTGGGAGACACAGTGAAGTACCCGCCTTTGAAGTTGTGGTCGGTGATGTTGTGTCTTTGCAGGTAGGTGATCAACTACCTGCAGATGGTTTACTGTTTAAGGGTTTTTGTCTTACGGTGGATGAATTTACGGTGACTGGAGAGAGCAACACGGTTGAGGTCACATTCGAAGGCAATCCATTCTTGCTTTCTGGTTCAAAGGTGTTTGATGGCTATGGTTCTATGCTAGTTACATCAGTTGGCATGAACACTGGTTGGGGTAGCATGATGAGCGCTATGAGCCGAGAACAGGACGACCACACACCTCTTCAAGTGCAGTTCCATGGTATAACTTCTCGGATCGGTAAGGTTGGATTGGTTGTGGCAATGATTGTGTTCTTGGTGCTGTTCTTTAATAGTGGTGAGACAAAGCTTTTTGATATGTTCAAGACGATGGCAATTTTTATCAATTCAGCTATAGCTGTTGTGGAACTGGCGATCCCTGAAGGTTTGGCACTGGCCGTCACTCTAACTCTCTCCAATTTTGTCCAGCAAATGAAGAAAGAAAATGTTATGACTCGTAAACTTTCAGCTTGTGAAAGAATGGGTGAGGTCGCCATAATCTGCACAAACAAAACTGGTACTCTCACAGTGAGTGAGATGAAAGTTGCTGAGTTTTGGTTGGGAAAAGAGTCAATATTGGATGATGATGACGGTTCGGTCGAAGGAAAGGCACTCGAGCTGCTTAATGAAGGAGCAATCTTAAACACTTCTTCTTTTGTAAGAGGGCTAATTTCAGATCCTGAGATTTGTAGCAGCCCGACTGAGAAACAAATAATTGCTTGGGCAGTCTCAGAAAAATGTGCAAGGATTAGTGAAATAAAGAGAAATTGTGAGGTCATACGCGCCAAGGCCTTTGATTCTGAGAAGAAGAGAAGTGGGGTACTGATTAGGAAAAGAAAAGAGAAGGAAATTCACACTCACTGGAAAGGAGCTCCTGAGTTGATACTGGCTATGTGCTCACACTTCTATGACGGGAATGGGGGAGTTAAATTCATGACTGTAGAAGAAAGAAAGCAGCTTGAGGACATAATCAGTGGCATGGCAAAGAGAGGCCTTCGATGCATCGCCTTTGCCCACAAAAGAGTTGCAGAAGATAGTGGACAAGTCTGCTCTAATCTCGAAGAAAATGAACTCACCTTGTTGGGATTTCTAGGACTGGACAACCAATGTCGTGAAGGAGTTCGAGAAGCTGTAAAATTGTGCGAAGCCGCTGGGGTGAAGATTATAATGGTCACTGGAGACCATGTGCATACAGCAATAGCCGTGGCCACACAGTGTGGGATTCTCAATCCTCAGGAAGACAAGTATGATAGAGCTGTAGTAGATGGAGCAGAATTCAGAAGCTACTCAGAAAGGGAGATAATGGAGAAGATTAACGGAATCAAAGTTATAGCTAGATCATCTCCACATGATAAGCGTCTGCTGGTGAAGAGCATGAAGCAGAGACATTCCCCAATGGCTGTGGTTGGCCATGGAGTCCTTGATGCTTCTGCTCTACATGAAGCTGATGTTGGGATCGCCAAGGGAATACATGGCAGTGAAGTGACTAAGGAGAGCTCAGACATGATCATTCTGGACGACAACTTCCTTTCTGTGGTGAATGTTTTAAGGAGGGGAAGAAGTGTCTACAACAACATTGGCAAGTTCATTCAATTTCAGCTCACAGTAAATGTCGCAGCCTTTGTCCTAAATTTCATTGCAGCAGTTTCATTCGGTCAGGTCCCTCTGAGTGCAATCCAGTTACTGTGGGTTAATGTGATTGTTGACACACTGGGAGCATTAGGCTTGGCCAGAGAACCACCTAGCGATGATCTTATGCTCACAGGGCCTCCTGTGAATCAATCTGAGCTATCGATGGTCAGCACGCGCATGTGTACCAACCTAGCTGTTCAGATTTCCTACCAGGTAATTGTCTTATTGACATTACTGACCAAGGGAACCCAAGTTTTTGGTTTTACTGAGAATGTTACCAACACCCTATTGTTCAACACTTTCGTCCTTTGTCAAGTTTTCAATCTAGTTAACGTAAGGTTTATGGATAAGAAGATGAAATTTGAAGGATTGAAGAAGAGCAAGATGTTTCTGGTGCTGTCTATCATCACAATTTTGGTTCAAGTTATTATGGTTGAAGTTATAAATAAAGTAGCAGGCACTGAGAAGCTGGATTGGAAGCAGTGGATTACTTCCATGAGCTTGGCAGCTGGGTCTTGCATCGTAGGTTTGGTTGTCTAGTAGGCTCATGAGAAGACTATTCGATTTTAATTTTGACCATTAGGTGGGTATTCAGTCCCCTCCCCTTGGGATCATGTATGACCTGTAAATATCCATCTAATCAATTGTGAAAAAGCTGTAACGATAGAGTTAATGTCTTCTGTCTAGTTTTATGGTGTCTTATTGTGTCCAATAAATCTCAGTCATTTATTTATGCAGATTTTATGTTAATTTATGTGTGGCCTACGCGAAACCCGCATAAATTAATGACTGAGATTCACCGGACTCAATAAGTCACCATAAAATTGGACAGAAGATCTTGTTCTGTAACAACGAAAATGAAACTAGAATTACTTGGTCCTTTTTCTTTAAAATACCCATCAGCTACGTTGTTTTCTTTCTTATTTTTTTTAATGTGATTATGTTTTATAATGTTGAAATTGACAGCTTACCCAATAAACTCTCAATTTTTAACCTAAGATGTGGGATATTTTAAATGCGACGTTGGGTCATCTTATTGATTAACTAACATTTTCATTAGCAAAATCATAAACTATGATTGACCATAAACGTTGTTTCGAGACCCTTTTCTAGTCATCATGTGGGCGGGCGACGACCATAAAAGTCTCGTGGAATTGGCTTCATTAAGCATCATTCTTCAAAGTTTGTTGGCTGAGTGTTAGGTCAATGTCAAGTGCAATGCCACTTTCCTTAACATTTTAACATCCAATGTCTCTTTTGTTGAATAATGTCATGAACATTTTACTATACAATTTCTCTTTTGTTTATGTAATATATAATCAAAGCTACGTGCAATGTCTAATCGAAATTTTCATTAATTATATTTAGAATTACATTTTATATGAAACCATATTTAAAATACTAAAACTTTCAATATTTGAATTAAAAACAAGTTTGTGTGTTTATTGAATTGAAACAACTAATAATTATAAGCCGAAATTTTCACCATAGCCAAAAATATATGCATAAAATTTTAATTAAATGCATCAATAACATCATAGAATTTCATCCTTATAAATAAAACTTAATTCATTTTTCATTAATTTAGAAAATAATATTCACTGCAATCAAATCCTGTATTCAACTAAATTTACTTTCATATTCCTTATCTTATTAAAAAGCATTAACATGTTTTTATCCTTTGAGACATTGATGACATGTATACTTATATAAATTTTCTGTAGTATTATTCAGAGAAATTGCAAAAAAATTACCATAAATAACGTGATTATGAGTTTAGTAACAATACTCTTATTTTTAGTGGGTTCACACCTCCCAACTTCTCTCTGCCATCTTCTCATCACATTAAACCCTAACCCTAGATCTAAATCATTCTCCTTTAATTTCTTTCCTTCCATCCCCCATTCGGTACCCTTGTCCATTGTTTTCCTTCCTTGTATGAACTTTGAAGCAAAACATCAATAGATTAAATTGGATTCCAAAGCTAAAATAGAGTATGATTTCCCACCACTACGCTCTACCACTCTCCCAGCTACTTTCCTGATTCTTCACTCTACTCCCTCATCCCCTGCTTAACCTTCTGCAACCACTCCTCTTCTCCATCCCTTTCTACAACTAATCATCCCTCAACCTCTGTCATTCCTCCTAAACCTTTAGCCACATTTGTCAGTGAATTCAACATCTTAAAAGGGCTAGAAAGACCTAGAAACAGGTTGTGGGTGACAATTCTGATTCTTCCTTGATTTACAGTCCACCTGTTAAGATTGAAGGAAAGTTAAGGGTGGCTACTAGTCTAGATATTCTGCAGGAAGGTGCTAGGACATGAGAAGCTGCTATTGTTTTTTTTAATGGATAAAAGGCCTGCTTTTCCAGTGATACAAGCATGGACCCAGAAAAATTAGAAAGGGAAGTTATACTAATTGCAGAGGATAACTTAATATTTACCTTCTCCTTAAAATCAAAAGCTCAAAAGATAATTGAAGAAGGCCATTGACACACCGCTCAACTGCCTTTATTTCTTCAAAATTGGCAACTGGGTATGGAATTAGAAAATTTATATTTAAAAAATTCATCAATGGGTGAATATCCACAACATTCCTTTGGAATATTGGACAACTAAGGGTCTGAGTATGCTAGCTACTTACTTAGGAAAACTAATATGTGTGGATGAAAACACTACGCTGAGGAAAAGGGTTGGTTTTGCACGGTTATGTGTGAGTGTTGATATTTATAAGGAAATGAAAGACAACATCCCTATCTTAAGGTTGGCAAATGAACATTCTCTCAGAGAGGATAAAGTTATGGTTACATATCATTGGAAATCTTCTCTAAAAGCACAAGGCAAAGAATGGAAACCTACGGGGAGAGTTTTCTCTAAAGGAGACTATTAGGAGGTGATGGTATGGAAAAGATTAATTCAGAAGACAACAAAGATTGGGAGGAAGCAGAACAAGTTTCTGATAATAATGAAACGATTCAAGTTGATAAGGATTCACGTAAAAATGGGGAGAGTATTCAAGAGGAAAAAAGTCCAGTTTCAGTTCAGCAAGGAGGAGTTCTTCAGAATCCATCGAGTGACTTAAATAAGTCACTAAGGAATATGAGGAAGAATGAAATGGAAATTAGTGAAATTAATCCAAGCGAGAGATTCCATGATATCTAACAGAATGAGTAAAACCGACGGAAGGCTAAACTACAGAGTGGAGTTACTCACGAGGAATAATTCAAACAGGTTATCTCTCGAAAAAGCAATAGGAGCAGTAGGAAGGGCTCCAAAGGAAAAAGTAATCTCTTATGTCCTTGATTGTTTGGAATGTAAGAGGAATAAACAACCCTTCTAAGCTTAATGCGGTAAGGGATTTTGTTATAAAGGAAAAGCCATTGTTATTTTATCTAGTGTAAACTAAAATTAGAGAAGCAAATCTGAATAAACTAAGTTGTTTGGGTGGCAAATAGCAGTTTCTCACAAACCACCAATGTTATGCCTATGGAAGGATTATTATTGTTTATGATGGTGATCTCTTGGAAGTGAAGGTTATGGAAACCAGTCAACAACTTATCCATACAAAACTTACCTTCAAATGGAAACTCTTGTGCTTTAGCAACTTTTCTCATATCTTAGTTATCATATTATTTAATTAATCATAATTCTCTATTTATTATATATAAATTCTATACTGTTATATAAAATTTGTATACTATATATAATTTCTATAATATAAAAAGTGTAATATATATAAACAGGCATTGGTGACAAATTTTGAAATCGTTGCCAAAGGTTAAGAATTGGCAACGCTTCTGGAGAAGCTTCATAAAAGGATAGCCCTTGGGGACAAATTTGGAGCCTTTGGCGACGCTTTGTTGAAATCATCACAGAAGGGTTTCCTCTTTTAATGACGATTTTTGTATTTGTTGCCAAAGGTGAAGCCAAAGCGACATTGTTTTATCAAATTGAAAACCTAATTACCCAAAGACAAGACGAAATTGTCGTTTTTGTCCTATCTTCCTCTTCCTAGCCGCGATTAAGTCTCTTCCACTTTGGTGTTCAAGTTCCCAGTTTTGTCTTCGTCTCTAGTATCTGTCTTTGTCTTTGGTGTGTGTCTTGGTCTTCGTCAGTGATGTAAGTCTTCGTCTCAGTCTCCACACAAGGGTTTTGGTTTTCCAGGTAATTCATTTCCGCAATACCTATATAAAATGTGTTGGACTTCATTTGGGTAAGTGTAAACCTTAGTTGTCTCTGTATATGGGGGAGATTTTCATTACTTTTTCAAAGCAGTGAAATGAAGAAGGTGCTTATGTCTTTTAGAACCCCACAGTTAACATTCATATATTGTTTTTTTTTCAAATTCCTTCTTGTGTTTGTTTTCAACTTTAAAAGCTGTTAAATAGTTTTTCATCTTTTTCAAATTTCTTGAGAATTACCGTTAAGAAATGTCGCATTGACTATGCTGCTAGAAGGTACATGCATATGCTGGTAATGAAAGGAATCATGTATGAGATTAATTAGTGTTTTGTTTCTATTTTTCATTTAGTTTTCATCAAATTGTTTAGGTTAATAGACAAAATTAACATTACTAGAATGCTGGAACAAACTTTCCTAATTAAATAAATGAAAACAAAAGTGTATAATGACGGTGATATGGGAACTAAGCAATGTTATGTCAAAAATTTGTCGAGAAGTGGGATATATTGTGTGCATGAATGATTATCCAAGATCTTCAAAGTCATTTCCTCAGCGTTTCTTCTTATTTACAATATTTCTATTGTTTGTTATAAGTTTAGCTTTAAGATGTTCTCAATTGTTGATGCTTCTGGTCAGAAATAATGCATTATATTTATACGCATGTTAAAAAAATAATTATGGATTGATCACAACCACAAAGAGAAGTAGTGAACTTTACCTTCATTAATAAGCAGCTTTGTATTAGATTTGATGATAGAAGACTTCAAAAAGTTATACGGCATATGTACTATAATTTTGTAGTGTATTTATGTGGCTGCAACTTATGTCTTGGAATACACAATGTATAAAAGTACTGATTATGAGTGTAATAGAAACTTTCTTTTACATAGTATATGGTATTTTAAAGGGTATAATCATAAAAGCACTAATTATGTGAGTGGGTTATAAACTCAACTTCAACCAATTATACTGACTTATTGATGTCCATTAATAATCTTAAAAGTCTGTCATATATGAAAAGAACATTAAAATAAGAAGTCTTTCATTCTTAAAGATGTCAGATTATTTATTAATCTATGACACGTGCTCTAGGTTTTATTAATCTTTAAAGGTGAGTGACAAACTTAAAATGTGCATGTCTAGGGGAATTTTGACTGGTTAAAATATTAAGTTCTAATGATCTTTGTTTCTTTTGTAAATATCTTGTTATTAATTGCATATAACTTCATATAATTTTTTCCTTATTTAATTGTACACTCTACTTCTATATTGATTATATCTATGACCTGTTTTAGTTTCTAATGAGTTTTCAGAATAAAACTGTTAACATAAATTTATCACAAAATGTTAACATGTAAGATATTTTCTGATGTCAAAAATGAGCTTCGGTGGGAGGTATTTGGCAGAATCCTTCCTGCTGAAGAGCAAATCGGTTCACAACAAATTTGTTCACTAACGGCTAATCACCGCTTGCCTTTAATGGTCGATCTTCTTTTTCGAAGTTTTTGGTCTCAAACGAGTTAGCTCTCTTTCTTTATTCTATGTGTCTCATTTTTTTTAAGAAGCTAGTAAATGAATGTGTGATGTATATACTATGTGTGGTGTAAAACTTGCTTGAATCTTCAAGAGAACGTAAATGAAAATGGAGGTGATCATGATGTCTCGATGGTCCGTAGTTTTGAAACAGTCATCAATTGCAAAAACTATATGTCTATTCGTTGTGACAATAATGTAGTCATTCAATTGGGTATTCATGTATTCGAATTTAGATTCCTTATACTGTTTGATTTTGCTTTTTTAGTTTTTAGGATTTAATTTTTCTAAGGATTGTGAAGACACTAAGGTGATTTTTCCATACCATTTGCTCCTCAGGTGAAACACATGGTACATAGGGTTCATATAATTTACTGTTCCATACTACATCTGGGAAATTGTTTATAGGGATGGCAAATGTGGCCCGGCAGACTCGGCCCATCCCAACCTAACTCGATTTCGACCTGGATTGATTGGGCCACGAGCCGAGATTGTGTGGCTTGACAGGAAAGTACAAAATGACGTCGGGTCTATTAGGATGGGGGTTGGGCCATGGGCTGGCTAGCCCGTGGATTGGGTCGGGTTGGGACAGGAGCGACCCAGGCCCAACCTGGCCCATTGTCATCCCTAATTGTTCAACGTATCTTCTGTTATTCTAGTTAAAGCTAAGAAGTTTGTTAAAATAGGTTGTCAATAAACCAATTGTTGAGGGAAGATCTTTTTCAGTTTTAATTGATGCCTTTGAATGTGCAAGGAGCTTTCTTAGAATTCCAAACATAGGGAATTTCTTTATCCTATCTACCGAGTCTCATATGAAATAGGCATGAAATGCATTATCTTTTTGTCTTTATTTATTGTTTTGTTTGTCAAAAATATTAAAGTTGTAATTAAAATCATATATGACTTACCATATATCGTTATATTATATTACTTACGATATATCATTATTTATCGTTTTGTTTATAAGTATTAATTAATATCGTTATATTAATTATATAATGATATAAATATTAATAAAAATTAAATAGAATATATAAATAAAATTGATAGAGAAAACATTTAAATATAATGAGAATTATAAACTATATGTTAAAACTATATGAAAATTTAGTAATACCGTGTCAAATCATATATTTTAAATGAGAAAAATAAAAATAAAAATCTATATAATATTAATTAATTATAAGTTTATAGTTTCATAAATTTTTGAAACGATATTGTTGTGAGCTAAATTTATTTTTAGACTTAGAATTATTGTCAATAATATTAAATTTGATTTCGGTTATAAAATGATCAAGTGAAAGTAAATTCATAATTATAAATAAGAGAGTTATTTAAATTCATAAATTAATTCAAGCTATTTATATTATTAGTAAATGAGCTTTTCTTTGTCCGATGTAATAAACTATGTTACAGTTATTAATATTATTGATTTTATCAAATTACACAAAATTTAAACCTATAAAACTACGTTACTAAAATTAAAAATCATTTACTTAAGAGTTAGTTGACTAATTATTTACTTCCTTACCAACTTTAACAATTATACAATTATTTAAACAGGAAAACAATGCAAAAATCATATGGTTAATGATAAAATTACAGACTAATTCAAAGATTTCTTGTAGTTGCTTAAGGATTTTTTTACTCATTAAGTTAGGAATTATTTTCTCAAATTGATATTATTTAACACAAAATAAAATAATACATTAAAAAATTTGTCCATTTTTCATTATTGTCTCATGGAACTTGCATAGTCGGCCATTGCTGCCTGGTGGAAGTTGCTTCATTAAACATTTTGTTGATTGCCTGTTTAGAATTTTACCATAAATGAATTTTCGATTTTGGTATTTATCAATGTTTTTAAAATTAGACCAAAAGTTAAACCAGTAAAGTAAGAGATTTAAAATTTAAAAGATTTAACCGATTTTAAACTGTCATAAAATCGAATAAAGATTAAATAAAATTAAAAGAATTTGAAACATAACTTAAAGAAGTTGTCTTTAATTATCGGAAAATTTGAAATTTAATTTTACTAACTAATTAAAAAATAATTAATTTTAATAAATTAAAGCGAAAAGTATTATAAATATTTAAAAATAAATTAAAATATCATGTCCGAGATTAACATTTAGTGTATTCAGAATATTTGTCAAATGAAGCTTCGATATTCGCTGACTTGGACTGGAAGGTTTAGTTCAACACGTCTATTTCCATTGGACAATTTCTTTTGACTCGCTGGAAGCCCCCGCCAACACGCATATTTCTAGTCCAATTTTGATCAAAACATGCAGAGAGTGATTGAAAGAAGCAGGAGAGGATCGTGTAATCTTCACGACATCGATGGATGACTTTACATGTTGCTTTCGAAAATTTTGTTAAAGAATATGTACCGAGAGCCGAGTTGAATCTATACTTAATATTAACCTTTTCACCTTTCATGGATACTTAAATGACCATGAAAGTTACCCAAAGCAATCCTTTATCTCATATATCTATTTTAACAAATCATCATTCAAACCCTTTTCTTAAACAAGATATCAGTCAATCATCAACTTCAATCACTCCCATTGTTCATTTTACTAAAGAGCAATATCGAAGCCCTTTAGCTCTCATTCAGCCCCAATTTTCAACAGTTGCTGCTACATCTAGTGTTTTAACTGCCAATCTTAACTCCCCAGAGTCTGGTAAAATTTTTACTAGCACCTGTTCATCTGCCATAGTTAACCCTATGAGTTTTAGTATCTTCTTATCATCCTGTGCACAATTATTTTGTTAGGTTACAAAACAATTTAGCTCTTCCAGTTATATACATTGGCTCCATTACATTTAGTGATGCTTTCTCACTCACCAACACCTCGTTTATCCCACAGTTTCCCTTCAATTTAATATTTGCCAACTTTCTTCCATTTTTAGTTGTTTCTTACTCATGCTACGTGATCACCGCTTTGTTCAGGTCTCCATACTTGGAAGACGATTGAATTAGCCAAACACATGCAGAGATTGTATCAGCCAGTTCAAGTCTCTTATCCAGCTATCCTTTAATCTTTGATCTATGGCACTGTCGATTTGGACATACTTCTCTATCCATAATTCATCAACTTACTAAATCAAATCAAGATGTTTTTTTATCCAATAACCCAAGTGTGAGACATTTGTTCTTTAGTTAAGCAACAAAAGCTATGTTTCTTTGTAAGCATAACAATTACTGAATGTTGTTCATGTAAAAATCTGGGGACCTACTGTTAAGTTCTACTGTTAGTTCTACATATGGTGACAGATATTTCTTAACCACTGTTGATGACTACAGTAGGTTCATTTTAATTTTTCTAATGAAATTGAAGTTTGACGTTAGAATTATTTTACAAAACTTTTATTCCTATGTTTCTACTCAATTTCATGAAAGAATTAAAATCGTTCGCACTATCAATAATGTAGAATTTGTTATGCGTTCCTTTTATCTCTCTAATGGTATAATTCACTAATCTTCTTGTGTTGAAACTTTACAACAAAATAGTGTTTTGGAGTGAAAAAACTGTTAAGCGCAGCTGAGTGTATTTTGCTTGCTCATTTTATTTTTTCTTTTCACAAAATACACCCGCTGTGTCCAACAAAAACCAACACATCCTCAATGTTGCTCGGTCTTGAAAATTTCAAAGTCGTCTCCCGTTATCTTAGTAGTGTGAGTGTATTGCTCATGCAATACACATTATCAATAGATGACCTTCTCCTGTCATTTCCAATCACACCCCATTCGAGCCACTCTTCCATTCTAAGCCTGATTATAGCCAAATCCATGTATTTGGTTCTTTATGTTTTGCCTCTACTTTATCTTAGGGAAGATCAAAATTTGATACCAGAGTTGTTAAGTGTATCTTCTTTGGTTTTAAAATAAGAATATAAGTTTTTAAAATTATAGATTTAAATATGAAATGGATTTTTATTTCTCAAAATGTTTAATTTTTTTATATCCATCTTCAACTCAAAATCAACAACAATTTGTGCTTCCAATTCCTTTCAATGATGTACCAGAATACCAATAACCATTAGCTACAATCCCTCTATAAAATCACGTACCATCTTCTGCAACACAAATACTGTCGACCACACCTTCCCATTTAGCCATGTTTGATTTCTCTTGACCTTTAAGGTTCTGTCAAAGATTGCACAAACCACCCCCTTACTTAGAAGACTACCATCATCAGCTGATAATTCATGCAGTGTACTATTAATTCATTCACCTCTTCTGAATTGCTGTTATCAAGTACTCCCCGTTCTCTTTCTCTGTTCTATGTTCTATCTTATTCTAAACTTTCTCATTATCATAAAAATCATTCCATATCTAACTTTACCATCACAAAACCTATAAATAGGCAGTTAAATCACCAGAGTAGGTAACTTCCATGGAAGCTTAAATTCAATAACACTTCGGAGTTAACTACTTTACCACATGGTAAATAACCCATAGGCTGTAAATAGATTTATAAGATCAAGCATAAAGTTGATGGTTCCATTAAAAGATTCAAAGCACAACTTGTGGCCAAAGGACACACAAATCAACACTATCTTGATATGTTTAATCCACTGGCTAAAATGACAACAATATGTATGCTACTTACACTTGTAGCTATTCATAACTGGCATCCTGAACAACTTGAAATAAATAACCCCTTTAAGAATTTGACCAAGGAAGTGTACATGGAGATTCCACTTGACTTTTTAGCTCCATCTTCTCAAGTTTGTAAGTTTAAAAAATCTATTTATGTCCTCAAGTAGGCTAGTTGACAGCGGTATTTAAATTTATCGTCTGCTTTTCTTCATAAATAGTTTCACCATGCCAATGCTGATTCTTCTTTGTTCCTTTAATTTGATGGTCCTGATTTTATTGCCCTGCTCATCTATGTTGACAATGTAATATTAGACAATAATAACTTTGAGCTTATAAACGACATGAAGGTTTATCTTCATGATTCATTCAAGATTGAGATCTTGGTCAGCTGAAATTTTTCTTAGGCTTTGAAGTTGTTAGAAGTACAAAAGGTATTCACATATGTCAAAGGAAATATAGTCTTGAAGTACTTCAAGACATAGAATTCATTGGCTCTAAACCTATGTCAACTCCTATGCTTCCTCATGCAAATGATTCTCTTGATCACCAACCAGTTGTTGATCCTACCAAGTACCAAGTACATACAATTGGTTGGTAAATTACGTTATTTAATTAATGCAGGGCCAGACCTTACATTTGTTGTGCAAAAAGTATCTCAGCATCGCGAAAATCCTACACTAGCCCATGTTTCTGTAGCTCATCGCGTACTGCATTATCTCAAGTCTTGACGTGGCCAAGGAATTTTCTTCTCATCATCTTCTTCACTATAATTCAAGCTCAGACTGGGCAACTTATCTTCAGACTTATAAATTCATCACTGGATTTTTTATGTTCATGAGTAATTCAGTGGTTTCAAAGAAGCCTAAAAAGCAAACTACCATTGCCAAGTCATCTTCCGAAGCAGAATATAAGGTAATGACAGCTACTACATGCGAGTTGCAATGGCTTCTCTATTTAGTCAAAGAATTTCATGTTGCACATCCTCAAGCAGCATTGCTTTTTTATGATAACCAGTCTACAATTCAAATCAAACAAATTTCGATTTTTCATGAGCGCACGGAGCACATAAAAATTGATTGCCATCTGAGCGTGAAAAGGTCCAATCTAGTGTCATTTGCCTTATGCCTATTACTTCTCACCATCACTTAGCTGACTTCTTTACCAAACCTTTACAAGCTCCAATTTTCTATGAATTGTTGTCTAAGCTTTGCGTTCTTAACATTTTTGTCAAACAAGTTAAGGGGGGCTAATGAAAATTTAAGGACATTCAATTTTATTAAACTAGATTTCTTCTTTATTTTTTATTACTAATTTTCTAGTTAATTATGTTATAATAATTGAAATTATTATAACATAATTAACTAAAAAAATTACAATAATTGAAATTATTTGATGCTTTTTCTTTAGAATACCCATTAACTACGTTTGTTTTCTTTTTCTATTTCAATATGCTATATAACGTTGAAATGGAAATCGTAGGTGGTAAAGTTAATGCTTAAAATGCGAGGATGGGTCATCTTATTGATTAACTAACATTTCATTAGCATAAAGCAATCTTGGCTGTTATAAGATAGATAATTAATCATATTTGACCATCTCAATATTATATTCGATGATCCATTTCCAATACGTAGGCAACCACCACAAAAGGCTTGTGGACATCAAACATCATTCTTCAAAGTATGTCTTTTGTGGTCTACATCAAACTAAAAAAACTTATTTGGATAATGCTTTCCGATCTCCTTGAAGCCTAAGGGCCACAAAGAATCTTTTCGAAGTCCCATTCCTTCAAAAGTTTGTCGGATTAAGTGTTAGTTCAATAAATTTAATTATCATAATTTGTTTAACTCTCCTTATGAAAATATATTCATTATCAAAAAATTACACAATTATGCGAACTTTATAGAATAATTAAAAAAATACACGATAATACCCATATTTTAAAAATAAACTAAGCATATGGAAAGTAATATGGTAAATAATAGCATATAATTTAGAAAAACAATTTTGTAAATTTATTGATAAAATTTTAATTTCTTGAATTTTAAGAAGGACGAAATTGTTTGAAATCAAATTATTATTACCTTTAAATTAGTGATAAATCTCAACTTTAATTTTATAAAAATTCAGTTACTTTATTAAATTTTAACATTTTTGTTGATTCTAGAAAATAAGATAATCGTTTTCTCACTAGCTTTAACCATCTTTAGACTGAAATACTTAGATGCTTCAAACTGGTCCACCAACACCCCAGACAAGAATGAATTCGACTTTATAAGGCGCCAAATATTCAATAAAAATATAGACCACTTCAAATCTTCGTTTTCGAGAGGGATGATGAGCTTCGGAAATATCAATCGTTCAAAGCGTGAATTCAAAGACATTTCAAGTACTAAAATGACGAGTAGGAGGATCAGGTACAACATTATTGATCTAACATTGATTCTTTTATTATATATTATTAAATAGAGTGAGAAAAGGATCGAACCAATTTATGACTCAAAGATAAAACAAAATAATAATATGGACATAAAGAATCAATTACCAGCTTTTCTTCCTAATCAAAAAAGGGAGGGGTACTAGTAGATTTGGTTTAAGAAACAATCCAATAATTTCACAAATTAATATGGAATGTAACAAAATTTCTTAGGATGGGATAATAAATTGGTTGTATTATTTTCAAGGTTGGTTAAAATCAAAGTTTACTCTTTTTAGAATGACCATTATTTATACCTGACTAATTGGCTCACTGTCTACACAGCCTAGAGAAGCCCGTCAGGTAGCTCGTATCACAACAATCTTTCACATCATCACATATCAAGACGAGTGTAACATTGCATAACAAAAATATGTATACATGTGTCAATCCATATGTATAAGTATTATGTGTGCATACGATAATGATGGTGATTTCAATGATAAATACGATAATGAATTCTAATGCATATTCGTAGCCATGACTATTAACTCATGGATAAAATGTGTTTCTTTGCGCTAAACCTAGTATCTCAAAGTGGAGAGTTCTGCTCCTGATTGATCTATAAAAAACATATATGAATGACCATTAGGATTTAAATTCTAAACCAATTTTAGATACCTTGAAAATAAGACCATGACTCAATACTAAGGAGCTTTATTTTCTATTTGAAAACAACGAATTGGTGTTTTATAAGGAGTCTATTGAAAATTTGGCAGAGTTTCTCATATAAAACGAACATCTCCATTCTGAAAAAAGAGTCATACCTGCAATAAAAATATACCTTATATCCACCAATAATCACAGCTCAATTTGAGCCTCTAAACTACATGTTTATACCTAATTGGGTCTATATTTACATCGCAAAATTCATAATAATCCAATTCATAATTCAAGGATACAAATTTATAACCCGTACACCATCATTTATACTCAATATATCTAGATAGCCTCAATTCTAATCAACAAGAACTCAATTTAATCAATTTCATGCATTTCTATAAGAACATAACCCTTTCTAAAATTTTTATCTCACAAACTATGAAGAATTTCAATACATCAAATTTATAAAAATTGATTCACATAATATTTGGGAATTTTTAAAATTATTTCCAGTCATTTCTAGGCTGGTCAGAATATCATCACTGTTATCGGAGTGTGGGATACAAGCGCGGACGCCAGAGAGGCGATGATCTTCACCACTCACTCAGAAATGATGAGCTCACCTTTAGGAATCCAGTGACACTAGTTTTGCATTGAAACTCCTCCTGGTTTGCGAGAATCAAAGGATTAAAACTCAAAGGTAACTCATTTTTGTTCATCAGTAAAATGGGTTTCTTAGTGTCAGAGTTTCTCTTTTCCTCCATTTTTAGGACCATTAGACACAATGATGGTGTTAGTTTCACCCAAAATTGAGTAAAATAGGAGATTGGTGACTTACCTAAATGAACTGAAATTTCCAATCGTGATTCCTCCAAATTTGAGTCGTTTTTTATGAAATAAGTTTGGGGGTTTCGTAGAACATTCTGAAAACTTTCCGTAAAGTCCTAAATTTTAAAAAATGGCAATCAGACGGTGAAGGTATGAGTGTCAGAAGTTGAGAGTGAATAGTAACCTATAAGGAAATGAGTTTAAGAGAGAAATGCATTTAAGCTTTCGTAGACTCAACTTATACTTTTATAGTTTTTTCTCCTTATTGGTCTATTATGAGTACTTTAACACAAATTTGGATCATTTCATCCTTCCCGCTATAAAAAATTTGTCTTTGAATTTTAAGTCTCACTTTATTGTTGAAATAGATGGGAGTACTGACTCTGCATATCCAACTTCGTCTCCCACGTACAGTCATCCGTCGTATGATTACTCCAAAACACTTTCACCATTGATATCTCTCTTAATCCCAGCTGACGAATTTAATAATCTACTACGACAACATGTTGTACATGTTAAATCACCATCAATCTCCATATTACATGGCTGAAGGATATGAGAAGGATCCGAAATATACTTTCTCAATATCGACACATGAAATACGGGATGAACTCTATATAGGTTAGGTGGTAACACTAACCTAACCTATATGTCACTTCACCCACTCTAGATTTAATCTCAAATGGACCGATATAACTTGGAGCTCGTTACCTTTCTTACCAAACCTTATCACTCCTTTCATTGGTGATATTTTTAAAAACTCCATGTCACCTACTGAGAATCTCACATCTTTCCTCTTTGGAACCGCATAACTCTTTTATCTACCAAAAGTTGTTTTCTTTCTTTGTTGAATAATAAGGATCCTTTCAGAAGTGATTTGAACTAACTCAGGTCCTATTAATTTTCGTTCACCAATTTCACAACATAGAGGTGATCTGCATTTTCTTCCGTACAAAGCTTCATAAGGAACCATTTCAATACTAGCGTGATAACTATTATTATAAGCAAATTCAATCATTGGAAAATGCAAATCCTAGTGACCACCAAAATCAATAACACACATCTTAAGCATACCCTCTAAAGTCTTAATAGTTCTCTCAGATTGATCATCTGTCTGAAGATGAAAAGTAGTGTTGAAGTCCAATTTTGTACCCAATACTTTATGTAACACTCGCTAGAAAACTGATGTAAAGCTAGAATCTCTTTCAGAGACTATAGATTGTGGTTCCCCATACAAATACACAATGTTATTGACATATAAACTGGCCATCTTGTCAGTCAAATATGTTGGGCCCCGCTCCCGGAACCCAACCAGAACCAATCTGAGAACCATTCATTAGCATTTCAAATACTCACGGATACTCATCTCAAATTCAATATCTTAATTCCACTCAAAAGTTATCCATACACAACTCATTAACATCAAAATAAATGTTTACGAACTATAATGGCATGCTAAGCCATAATACAATATCGATCATTAGTCGGATACAAAGATACAAAACTCTAGAATTCTCAACAATCTCTAAGGTCTAATTCTTACCACAATCTAACTCATAATA
>JAOSBM010000003.1:24579306-24590972 GCA_027568955.1 Erythroxylum tenue
TAATAGAGGTACGAAACTTATTCGCTATTATTTTCTCAGCTCTTAGCTACCCTTCACCTTCACCAGAAAACTAACTTGAGCGTCGGAGGGGCCTTCCGGGAACCAACCCCCGGCGTGTCTTATTTGTTTTGCAAGTATTTATCACTCCGAGACCGCTGAGATCATGGATCCAAGCAATAACATCCAACCCGGACAAAATCCGTCTGAACCAATGTCAATTTTTAATTTTAATTTTAATTTTTATATAATTTTTCTAATAGTAAAAATAACTTTTTATAAAATAGAGACTACTCAGAATCTCTTTGGAAAATTTACTTTTCGTCGTGCAACTTGTGACAACATGTCTAGATTCTTTGGATTATGTATAAGATGATAGATATAGAAATATTTTTACACGTGATGTTTTCTAATTATGTTTTTATATTTACTTTTTTATTATTTTTACAAGTCATCAAGATGAGTTTTCAGTTTTCACTCATTTATAAAGCAAATATGTAGACTTCCTAACAACAACAATTAAAGAAAATAATTGTGAAAAAGCCTTTTAACCTGGATTTTTACTTATTAGTTTTTAATCTGCATCATTATTTTCTTGTCACATTTGCACGTGGATTTACTGGAAACAGTTTCTTTATTATGTAAGAATAAAATTGTGTATTATCAGACCTTTTCAAATCTCACTTTATTACGAGATTTTGGACTGAATATAATAATAACGATGATGATGAATTGCGAATGAAGACGAGC
Source organism: Erythroxylum tenue (assembly GCA_027568955.1). Lineage (NCBI taxonomy): Eukaryota > Viridiplantae > Streptophyta > Magnoliopsida > Malpighiales > Erythroxylaceae > Erythroxylum > Erythroxylum tenue. The sequence goes on from JAOSBM010000003.1 coordinate 24,580,054, forward strand.
TCATCATCCAGAGAAATATGAAAACTATTTACTACATCAACTCAAAGAAAATGACACACAACTAAAATAATTGCTAGGAACGCAGTTGCATCAATGACCAAAATGGTCTTGTTCTCGAGAAACTGAAGGACACTCCCAATCTCCGTTGCAATATTGATTCAAGCCTGTGTTCTCTCTTTCTAACATGTTTTCAAGCCGTGGTTTGTTTCATTTGAAACTGTACAGTTGTGAATTGCATGCACGGCGTGCAATTTAAGTCACCATCGTGACTTACGTGAAAAAAGACACATTCTTTTGATGGGTAAGCGAGAAGTTTGCAGGTCGGTCTTATTTTTTGAGTCGGACATGAATGGAGAAGAAAAAGCAAACAAAACACTTAAACATACGACGTATTTTTGTAAATGGCATCTGTTGTGAATTTTCAAGTTTCCAAACTTAAATTATGAAGAATGTGTTTGGATTGGTGAATGCATAGCTTTGGTAGGATTAGGAAGAGCGTTTGTTAACTTGGAGGAAATGAATACGTACCTGGCTTTCCATAACTTGAATCAATCAAACACTACCAAATCCTCAGAAACAGTGACAAGTGCCAAACCAAAGTCACAATTGAAAATCCTACAATCCCAACGTTCCCCTCAAAAGCACTAAGTTACCCACTTTTAGTTTTACCCTACAAGGGAATTTCATTTTCATTTCACATTGATAGTAAATAACAATAATTAGATGTCTTATTCATAATTCATGTTCTTCACTTTTTTATTTTTTTTATACCAAGTTTCTTTTTCCAATTTTTAACAAAAGATACAAGCTAGCATATGTTTTATATGTTCACCAAATAGATGTTTTAAAAATTAGACTAAAAATTAAATCGGTAAAAAAAAATTTAAGGTTTGAAAAGTTTAATAAAAATTAGACTGTGAATTAAACCGGTAAAAAAAAGTTAAAGTTTAAAAAATATCAGCATTAAACTGTCATAAAATAAGATCGGCTAAAGATTAAATAAAATTAACTGAAAATTTTTAATCTTTGATAGTGACTATTGATTTCGGACCCATTTGTTTCCTGTCCGGAGATACCCATGAATGATTACGATATTTTATTTCTCACCTTTTACACTGGAATCAGATTTCTAGCAGAATAGTTGGTATTCAATTAACTTTTGATAAGATGTTGAAGATTCTGATTTAGAGATCGAGGGAGAGATGAATTTTGTTGGCATACGAATTGAAACAAATTAATTTACACATTTTTATTTTTTATAAAGTGAATAACGTTGCGTGTCCAGGTCCAGCTCACATGAACCTGCCTTTTGCTCTTTCCATCTTCTTTCGCTCTCTCTCTCTCTCTCCTAACAAAGAAGGAGAATATGTGTGTATAAATATAGTGTGAATTCGTGGACTAGCTTCTCCGTCTACTTTCAAAAGCCCCCATCACAGCCCTTCCCTTTTATCTCCCCGTTTCCGGGAAACTCATTTTCTCTCTTCTCCTTATACTTTGATCATGGAGGACACTAATGGTACGTCTCTTCAGCTTAAAGTTTCCTTCTTTTTGTTGCTATCGTTCATGGGTCTTGCTTTAAATCTCCTTTGATCTTCGCATTCTCATGATGCTGCGTCTTTACTGGGATTTCCTGGTTTATGGATCCGTTTTCCTGTCATTGTCCGTTGAAATCCGATTAAAAGATTTCTACTTTTTGATGTTTTCTCATATCATGTGCGTGTATGTATGTATGTATGCATGGCTTGTACTGATTATAAACAATTACATGAGTTTTGTGTTTATATCTGCTCGTTTGATTCTTCAAATGGGATTTATTTGGATCGTGCTGTGTAAGTTTAGGTCGGTAGGTTTGGTTGTCATAGCTCTTGAATTTTTACCAGGTTTGTCGTATCTTGAGGGTAGAAACGTTAGAATAATGTGCTTTTCATTATTTCCATCATGGGTCGATCATAGATTTGGCATTTTCTTGTTTCATCAAAAGGTTTTCTTAAATTTCTTGAAGAGATGCCTCTCGCTCATTTTTCCTATGATCTGTACGTTTCCCTCTCCAGTTGTTATGATATGGATCATACTCACTGTTTATGGCTGTTTCTTCATTAATTTGTTAAAATTGAATCTCTTCGGACTCTGTTATTTTAATAGTGGTGGAAGCTAAGGATGGAACTATCTCTGTGGCATCTGCATTTGCTGGTCATCAAGAAGGTAAGAATGGCTTTCTGTCTTCAGTCATTTTTGTATAATTCAGTTAATTTTTCTGGGTGATTTGTGATGGTTTAGCATTTGCATTTTTGTCTATAAATGAAGGATTTGGTCAGGCAATTAGTTTTGTTATATTGATACTAATTAATTATGCCACTGACCTTTTTCTCTGATTACTCAACCAGCTGTTCAGGACAGAGACCATAAGTTCTTAACAAAAGCAGTTGAAGAAGCATATAAAGGTGTTGAGTGTGGACATGGAGGCCCATTTGGTGCTGTTGTTGTTCAAAATGATGAAATTGTTGTAAGCTGTCACAACATGGTTTTGAAACACACTGATCCCACTGCTCATGCGGAAGTCACTGCTGTTAGAGAGGTCTGACATTATCTTAACAAAACATTGATCTGCTTCTGATCTTATGTTAGGCTGTCTCTATTTGATATTCATCCTTCTCTGTTCTACACAGGCGTGCAAAAAGCTCAACCGGATCGAGCTTTCTGATTGTGAAATATATGCTTCCTGTGAGCCTTGTCCCATGTGCTTTGGTGCCATTCATCTTTCAAGAATTAAGGTTCAGTTGCTGAAACTCATCTTTTTTTCATAATTCTCTCGATTTCTAATGCCTAGTCCTTCTGCTGGCTCTCAACAGAGGTTGGTTTATGGAGCCAAAGCTGAAGCAGCTATAGCAATAGGGTTCGACGACTTCATTGCTGATGCTTTGAGAGGTACTGGTTTCTACCAGAAGGCTAACCTGGAAATCAAGAAAGCTGATGGAACCGGTGCTGACATTGCAGAACAAGTATTTGAAAAGACGAAGGCAAAGTTTACCATGTATTAATCTTGATACAACATCACCTGCTATTTGTTAACTTTAATGATTCATCAGAAAAATGTTGAAACTTGTTGATCATTTTTATTTGGAATCAAAATCATGTTAGCTCATGTTGAACCTTCTTAACCCCTGTACACATTCTAGTGTGCTTTTGAAATCACAAAATGCAAAAAGAAGCTATCAATTTCATCTAATTTGCAAGGGAAATTTTGGTAATTTGCACCAAAGCCTGCTTTTGTTAAGTTTACCATGTACGAACACTTCACATAGACAAGCGGTTGGTCTTGCGAATTAGTCAATAAAGTAGGGTCTTGCGTTTCCTACAAGTAAAGAAAGGTAAAGAGAAAGAGCGACCTATAGCATGTTAGAGGGATGGGAGGAACAACCTTCTCCCCAGGGTAGCAATATCAAAGCCTTGCATTAGAGAGATGGAAGAAACAACCTTCTCCCCGGGGTATCAATATCAAAGCCTTGCACCCAGTTGTATAGTTTTCATTATTATGTTTCAAGTTAGTATAGTTTTCATTATTACGTTTCAAGTTAACTTAGGCTACTATTCTGAATTCTCCATGGCCACTACATAAGCCCCTCTTGTAACCCCATGCCCGCCCTTAGTTGCTTTTTGCTGACAGGCTCGGTACTACATTGAAAACTGTAACGACGTTGATTTGATTTGTCAATTTTCGATCTACCAAGCATTATATTTTATAATCACGCTAGGCATTCACATTTTGTGGTCAACTGGTCTGTGCATGTTAGAACTGCCATGACGCATGAGAAACTGCACATTAAACAGTATACATTCAAGAAAGTGTGCCTAGTATTGTAATACATATAAGAAAAAAAAAAGAAAACTGTGTGTTTACATTTTGCCCTTGTCCTGGGATATCTAAAAACCTGTCTTATGCTCCGCAGTTCTCACACTTGACAGTTTCACAAATGCGTCGTCTAGAAAGCAAAGAAACAATGGGGTATAAGATAATTCCCACTGTAGGAAAGGACTATGCGAAGGGAGGGGTAATCATTGGAAGGCTAAAACCACAAAGGAACCAAAGAGAATAAAACTGTACTTTATTTCTGCATTTACTTCTATAAATAGAAAACCAAATCAACAGAAACTCTGATGGCAAAACTCCTAGCTGCTTCCTTTCCGCATATATATAAATAACTGGGCATGATGTTCTTCTTTCCAGAATCCAAGCCTCTAGTAGGGACTATTCAAAACTTCGTCCGAAGAACTGAAGACAGCATTAAACTATGGTGCCATTTTCACCTGTATTTGTCGATGAATGTGCACTAGAAACTCGACATAGGAGAGACCACCAGTTGGAATCTTGTCTTCAACCAAATATGATAAGAACAGCATTCCTGTGGAAGTTAATTGAATTTCAGCAAATCAAACTAAGTTATATATCATGGTACTCATGAAAGCCACTGACATTTGCTTTGACAAAATTTTTCTTTTTGGAGAAAAGATTTGATAAAATATTAGTAGTTGTTGAAAATACAGTTTTGCGGTTTCTATTCTACTGAAACCCTCTTGCGAAGGTCCGTGTCATCCCAACTCTACTACAAACCAAACGTAGTTAAAACATCAGTCATCATGGCAGTTATGATACCATGATAACCATAAACACTTAAAATGAAAAATAAACTACTCTTTGGATTGCCATTGGACATGCCCCACTAGGTCAGCCTGCAAGCAATAACTTGAAGCTGGAACAGGATAGATCATGCTACTAGATGGTTATAATTACTAGTTTAGTTAGGACTTCCAGATTTTAATTCGTTATCATGCAGTTTGTTTCTAGCTGAGAGAACAGTTCACCAGATTGCAAAGGGTAGTTTAAGAACTTACCTGATGGATCTCCTTTCTTGCACAACTTTAAGCTGCAAGAGAAATTGCACAAAATTAGCATAGTGAAGCCAAAGACGAAAAAATGGCTAACATAACAATAGTAGCCAACTTACCGCAGATAAGAACATCTTTGACGCCTAATCTCATTTACTATATCATTTAACTTCTTGGACAATGGGTTGTCATATTGCTGAAGGACATACTGAACACAGAAAAAGAAATATTAATACAAATGAATTAATCAAATAAATAGGCAAAAAAGTCCTAACAAAGAAAACAAAATGGGTATTTTGGGAGTGCAACTACTAAAAGTACATTAAAAAAGAACATGGGCATTCAGCCATATACATGGACACAATATTCCATCTAAATTGTAGATGTTGCCCCCGTTGAATATACTATCAAATCCATGAAGATCAAAACATTTAAAGTGAAAGTTTTCTTGGTTAATGCGGGTCAGTATTGCACAAGATGAGCCATTTAATGAAATATTTAATAGTACATCCTCATCAGACCATTCTCAAGTACACAGCAAGGCTACAAGTAGATATGATTACCTGAGTTGGAACTTCATCCAATGATGAAATGCCAAATAGTTGTCTCAATATATTTGTATCGACTGAACCCCCGATATATATTAAACAATCCTGACCATTCTCCAGAAGATATATTCCATCATCACTAACATGTTCACTGGAAAGTGGAAGTGGAACAGGAATAATAGGTCCATTTCCTTCCTATCAGACATAGAAGCAAGAACGAGTTCAGTAATAAATATGCAGTGCGTTTAAATAAAGGAGCAAAAGACAAACCATACCTGTAGGTCAAGATCATGGATTCCAATCATCCTAGGGTAAACCAGAGGTATTGCTAAAGGAGCAGAAACTGAGGAAACATAATTGATCCAAAAAGACCGGTCATCTATTCTCCCGTCAGTTCGCAATCCAGTACTTTTTATCAATGCTGAAGAAAGAAAGAAAGAAAGAAAAATAGAAAGGAACAAGAACATCAATTTGTGAACAATATATTCCAACAAGACTTCCAATAACTTTTGACAATTCAACATGAACACAGGTAAAGGGCAAGTAAAACAGGTAAAGGAAAAGTGTAACAATGAAAACCAGCATTCAGCACTAAAAATAGGAACTTGATTTACAAATTTTTTCTCAAACTTCAACTACAATGATTATTGTTGAGAGAAAAAGAAAATTTCAGTTCGATTAATTGTTTCAAAACATAAAAAAGCATCCAAGCTATCTGAAACCCTTTTTTAGTACGCTTGGCAAAAGGTTGGGCCAGGCCCCAAAATCTGTCTTTGGGCCCAGCCCAAAGCCCAATCGGGCCAGAGGCTCTAAGCCCGGGCTAAATAATATAACTCAAAACGCCATTCACCTAAAAATTTTGGGCTTCAGGTCGGGCCGGGCCGGGCAGGTTATGCCAACCCTACTTTTTAGTAGCTTGATGAACAGGACTACACATGTACAAGTTTCAACGTACAGGTGTTACAGGGCCTGGTAGATTTAGCTAATGTACAAGTATTAACAAAATGAAACATATCAAAAGCACCAAATAGTATTGTATAAATAGTACCTTTTATTTATATTTATATTTATATTCTCAACATAGAACATTTCTATAGAATAAAAATTATGCAATCTTTAACTTCAGGATAAAATAATTACAAGTAAGAAAGATACCTAGGGTGTATAGAGGAAGAAGTTTGAGCGCCTCAGGAAGAATGAGCTGCCCCGATGATGAAACAGTTGCACAAAATTTACGATATGAAAGCAGAACATTTATGCAGAAATTTGTTACTTGTTCTCGAACGAGTAGAGGTGCAGTCAAAGGAATGTCAATTGCCGCTACAAAGATAGGTACATTGAAGTATTAGTCCAACACATAGTTAACGAAATGATTGATTATCAAAGCTTCTGAGATGAGAGAACAAAAAGTAAAAGGTGAACATAGTGCAATTCGTTTGAATATTTAAGTAACTAATTAATGGGCCATGTTATTAGAAGATAAACATGAATGATTAATAGCTAGCAAACCACACTTGTGTGAGAATAAAACAAGGATGATTACAAGTAAATAAGATAGACATATTTACCTTGCTTTAAGAAACATACAAACTGGGTATCCAAGTCAGCCATCCGAAATAAATTACTCAAATTGTTTGTACAGGGCAATGATAAAGTTGAAACTCGAATTCTTCTTTGGCCATACACAGTAGTATACAGAACGGCACACTGAACATTGAAGAAAACAAAAGAAGGTGCTAACAGTAAGAATACCCCCTAGCTATATAGTACCATAAATTACAAATGTAGACCTCAGATATTTTAAACTAAACCAAGACAAACGTTTGGCTGCTAATCAAAAACTTCTAATTTGCATCACAAGAAGGCAGATAAGTATATGGTTTAATCAGATAGCAGACTAGAATTGGGCTTATATAAACTTCAGAAGACATCTAACCAAGTTCCTATTCTTGAAATCAAATACTTAGTAGAAAAATGCAAAAGACCACATGCACTTCGACCAAAATACATTAAAAAGCATAGAAAATTAAAGGCACCTGAAATGAACATTCCGAACCATCCTGCAACTTATCATCATGTTTCAATGTCACCATTAAGGATTTGTCACAGTCTATCTGCAGGGACAAGCATTGTAAGTGAGTACAGGTGGAAAGACAAAATCAGATCCTTACCATCTGCTCAACCACATCATTTAGAAAAAGAATAAAAGAGAGGATAGCTATAACAAATTACAGGAAAAATCACGTGTCCTGAAGGTCAATTAACATTCAAGTGTACTATGCAAAAAAGAACAAATTTTAGTTTCTACTTCTGCAGTATCTCCTCAAATGAAGAAGCTAGCAACATCTTACAAGATTCCAATTGTGACATCTTTTGGAATTGTCCTGAGATTCATGTGAAAGGTTACTATAGAGAAAATTTGTAGTTATCAAATGGTTGGAGGATTGTGTAAGTTTCCAAATTCAGTTCTAATGATCAAGAAATTAAAATGTTCTTATCAAAGTCAAATACCATTTACAGTCAGGCATGCAATTAATACATTGAAACGACAACTAATTTGTGGGAAAAACTACAAACCCCTGGCAGGTCGACATCTGTTGGAATACGTTTGCAAAAATTCCCATGGTATTCTTGAACTTGAATGCCCTTTAATAGAAAGGAAACGGAAAAGAAAAATAAAGTTCAGCAAGATTTTGCAAATCCAAAGAACATCAAATGAGTTATTTAAAAGCAAAAAAAGTTAAACCAACATAATACCTGGCTGCATCTGACACGCATCACTGCCTCAAACCCTTGGGGCCTTGTGACGTTCCATCTAAGATCATTGTAGAGCTTTGCAGGATCAGACAACGCTGAAAATGGATGATAGTAATAAACCTGAAAGTGAACATCAAGAAATTAAAACAAAACCCTGATTGCCAGCTAATAATCTTAACAGTGTAATGTCATGCAAATTGGATACTGTAATGGCACAACAAGATTATTCCGATTTCCATAAAATGCAGTGATACACAAAGAGATACATATATTCATCATTATTCACAAACCATCCAACACTAAAATTTTGTAGAACCCAATTAGTCCAAAACCAGTGGCAATATTATTTGCTACCTTGCATCATGAGAAAAAGTTTGCTAACAACTAAAAGAATAATCTGGCTAGAAATGGAGAAAAACATTCTGGGCCCGGTTCCTTCACAATTTTATGACCAGAAATGAGTTTTCTTCTATACAGCAATGTGATGAGATAGTTGCATGCTCAGAAAATGAAGAAACTGGGTTGCACCAAGTTAAGAAGGATTTGAATTTCTCAATACAATAATCATAGCAGGAAAACACAAATTTTAAAAAATACTTGAAACAGAAGAAAAATATGATAGGGAAAGCCAGGAGAAAAATGAGGAGGACAAGAAGAATAAATCAAAAAGAATGTGAGAAAAGTACGAGAGACATGCAACAAAGGCACAGCAAAATAGAAGAAGAAGATTCGATAAGAGAATGAATTAAATGATAAAAGACTTTCAATGCAGAACTGAAAATTCATTAATGAATACTTAACACCATTTTACAGCAGGACTATAATATTTCATTATACCTGTCCTCCAGTAGTTTTTGGGATAACAGAAATGGAAGCAATGTCCACATAAGTCTGGGTAGTGATGAATACATCAACGCAGACCTGAATCAAACTCCAAAAAGGGAAAGTGACTAAGTTGAATTATGTTCTAAATCTAAAATGCCACATGTCCACCAATTATTCATCAATCACACTGAAAGATTAGAGCTAAGGTGACCTGATACTCAGCAAATTCAATTGCCATTTCCTTCAAGGTTTTGTCCGCAGGTTGCAGCAACTTATGTGCCTCCTGCAATCCAGCAGCAATGTCATAAGCATTTATATTGTTTTAGATGTTTCTTTCCAGAGTCTGAACAATTAGGTTAGCAAACAAATGGAAGTCAAGAACCCAGGAGATGACAGTCATATAATTAGTAAAGTAACTTCCATAGCATCAAGTTGGCATAACAAACACATATACAAACATCAAAGTGATGCAATATTTTAAAACTGCAAGTAACTTTTGAATATTCTGAAGACGGGAAAAAGGAAAGGAAAGTCAAACTACAGGCTAATATGCTTGCCCCTCAGTTCCAACTCTCAAATAATATAATTGTACATCAGACACAGATGCTCATTTTTGACAATATTGGGCATCTTCCAGAATCAGGTAGCAACACAGATAAATGGGCACCATAAAAATAACCAATAACTCCAACTTGTTGATTCTTCTCTGACAACCCTAGAGGAATTGAAAAAATAAAGAAAACACAACGGTTCCCAAAAACCTAGAAAGATGTAAACTGTGTGGTCAGATATGATGTCAGTTTAAGTCAAGATTTCAGTTAACAGGGCAAACCTAAGGCTGCTTAATTATACAGTATATGGGGATAAGATGACCTCCCCTAGTTATCATCTCACACAAATCACACACTCAGTAGAAGAAACAAAAGCAACCACAAAAACAGCAAGTATTATTACAGCAAATACAACAAGACATGGGCTCATGCAGGACTGTTTTACCTTCTTATCATCTTACACAAATGGCACACTCAGCAGAAGAAAAAAAAAGCAACCACATAACAGCAAGAGATGGGAGCATGCAGGAACATTTACCTTCTCCCCAGTAGAGACGAGACTTCTTCCCTCTGCTTCTCTAGCAGAGAGGGCTCCAATCCCAACCGATGGCAATACTGAAATTTGGCACAAACTTCAGAATATTTTTACAGTTGAAAGCTAACTTTGAATTTAAAGATACAAAGAACTCAAGGATAGATTTAAGGGCTTCATTGTATCATTCAAGCATCCAAAACGCAAACTGAAACTAAATTAATTGTAAAGGACTAATGCAAAATAATTAAAGGGTAGAAAAAGTTTGTAAGCTTGCCTGATTGAAATACCAAAAGCTTTCCTCCATTACTCTTCATTGCTAAGAAAGCTGCCTGAATAGAGAAGTAGTTCAAACATCTAAACATGAAACTTTCTAATAAACATACATACTTGCAAGCACATGGACAATTTCTTCGAACTGCACGTATTTCAAATATTTCGCAGCAAGAAAATAACAGTAAAACAAGTATGAAATGTAAAATGCACTTCTTTTACCACTAAAAACAACTAAAGCAACTTTCCCAAAAAAAAATACTAAAAGCAGCAAGCACTATGTGCATAACAGCTCATGGTCAGTTCCATTGTGATCCAGGGCAGAATAATCCAAATCCCATTTAAACACTTAAAGTTCCACCATCCTTCAAATATGATTCCCACCATGGTGTTTCCATATTATCTTTATGCCATACTCTCAAAGTTTCTATTCATCGGCCACTATAAACTACAGTTGCCTCAAACGAAACAGCATATACCTTAATTGCAGCACCAAAGGCTGATTCAGCTGTTCTACCATTCTGAAACGTAGTTGGAATGCTTTCCAGT
>JAOSBM010000003.1:24608497-24621444 GCA_027568955.1 Erythroxylum tenue
TAATAATAATAAGGAATTTAATAATAATAATAATAATTTTTAATAGTTAGTAGAAAATAATAATAATAATAATAATAATATTTTAATCTTTTTGTTACTTATTCCTTTCTCATTTTAATTTTATATTTTCAAACCAAACACTGACATATAAATTCTTTAGCGGTAAACCAAACAAAGTAATACCTATTCTATTCTATTCCTCATCTTTTATATTCCTAAAAATAACTATTCTATTCTTTATCTATTCCAGCTGTTCAACCAAACAGGCCGTTAGTGTTTTTGACTACTCTGTGGAAACTATTAGAGGTTTGACACATGAACAACTCATAATTGACACATGTAAAAAGTTCGAAAGGATTTCAACAAGAATATCGAATCAAGTGCAATTCATATTTTATGATTCGATTTATTAAGTTATTCAATTATTAAATTCCAATAGAAAATTATAAAAATTTTATTTTTTGTTGCATTCGTAATTTAATCACAATTGGTTTCCTAACAATGGCATCAGATTCTCATTTAATTATTTAACTGAAATTAATTTCTTGATTGTTATTGATTTGATAAAAATTAAGGTTGAAAATCTTGATTATTGTATTAAGGTTTATGATTTACTTATTTCTTGAAATCGTTTTCAGGGAAAATTTTATGTTGCATTTCTTTGTTTGTTATCTGCTTCTGAAAATTATTTATAGAACTTGTCATGTATTAACTTTGTTTTTGCACTGAAAAATTTCAAATCAAGAAGAAAAATTAGAAATGTGGTGTATGTCCCCCTTTTTGTTTTTTTGGTTGTTTTGTTTTTATTTTTCTAGTTGTTTTTCACCTGAATCGATGAGGGACTAAACCAGTGGCGAATCAACACTAGTGACTAGTGAGTCGCCTTCTATTGCTAGTGACAACAGATTTTCACCAGCGGCAACCAGTAGTGATTATTTTTCGCCTACAACAGAAGTTATAAAGGGGATGGAGGACTCCAATACACGACGTTTTAAGGCATGAAGCAGGAAGCTCAAGTGTGGGATGGAAGTAGAGGAGCTGCGACGGCAAATTCTGGAAAAACGATATGGGGACACATCGTCTGCAGCAAACGCTGCTAGCGTATGCTCAACACTAGAGGTTGACTCACCTCACAAAAAGTGTTATGGTGCATGCATTGCACGTACTGGATAGTCCCACTATATGTTTTAAACCTTAATTTAAATTAAATTAAATTAATTGAGATAAAATCAATTTAAATTACTAATAAAATTGAAAAAGTTTTTTTTCTAAATGTTTAAAATTTGTTTTCAAAGGATGATAATTATTAGGAATATTTTGTAATTTAGTTTAATTAATCAAAAATTGAATTATTAAATTAAATTAGTTATCAATTCAATAATTAGAATCAAGTAAATGTTTTAAAGGATTTATTTCATAATATATTATGTTGGAAAAAAATTTTCTCAAATTATGTTAGACATTTTTAATATAATAAGATTATATTATTTTGATGAGACCAAACATTTTTAAAATTTTAAATCCCTAAATTAAATGTTAAGTAACGTTGAGAACATGATAGTTGCTTTCCATTATTTAAGAATAAAATCATAGTTCTATTTATTGTAAGGTCTATTAAGCAAACTTAAGACCTCTTTGACCCAAATATGTTTTATCTTAAATTAATGGGTCCCTTTTAATTAAATTTGTATAATTTGGATGAGCAAACTCATGATAATATGAGTTTAGAGGTAGGATTATGAATAATATACAAGATATATTTTGGCAAAGAGTTGTCACCTAACAGATTTAGGAGTCACATAAGATGTAATTGATAAAGTTATTATATACTTGATTTAAATTTAGTTGGTTTGTTTAGCAAACTCAAAATCAACTAATTTTTTTGTGGAATCATAGCTCACTAGGAAATTATTTGATAATTTCTCGATTTAATAGTGAGGGATATTATTTTGAATAAAATAATGAGGTAATTAAATATTTATTAAAGTCCTTATTTTATTTGATTTTATAGTATAAACTAATATTTGCTCTTTTATGTCTTTTGGTTATCAAAAGAAGCTGAGTACCAATCTAACATTGAGGAGCATCATAGATGCTAACAAGCTAACTGGACCTAATTTCTCGGACTAGTTTGGTAACTTGAGAATTATTCTCAGATAAGAAAAGAATTTGTATATTCTTGACACTATTATTCCACCAAAGCCTAGTTCAGATGTGACTAATGTGGCTTAGGAGAGATATCAACATTATATTGATGACATTGAACAAGCTACATGTGTGATGTTGCCTAGTATGTCTCCGAAACTTCGGAGGCAGTATGAGAATATGGATGCTCCTACTATAATTTTACATCTCAAGGAGCTATTTTTTGCGCAAAGTAGCGTGGAGAGATATTAGTTATTCTAAGAATTATTTCAAAGCAAGATGGTAGAAGGATCTTTAATTGACCTACATATGCTGAAGATGATTGGCTATATTAAAAAGTTAAGCCAATTAGGTTTTGTCATGGATCATGAATTAAAATAGAAGGTGTCTGCTAGAGTTGCAAATCAAAAGGTTATATTAAGAATAAAAGCAATGACAAGTGCACATGTTTTCACTATAGAGGAAATGGATATTGAAAGAGGAACTACTCAGCTTATCTTGCTACCTTGAAAGATAAGAAGCTTAAAGAAGTTCTTTCTTTAGGTATGTTTATGATTGAGATCAATCTTTCTACTTCTGTTCCCAATTCTTGGGTATTAAATATTGGATATGGTTCTCATATTTGTAATAACATGTAGATGTTAACATCGAGTAGATCGTTGAGGAAAGGCGAAGTGGATCTGCCAGTAGGCAATAGAGCAAGAGTTTTTGCAATAGTTGTACGAAGTTATAGTATAGCTTTGCCTTCTAGCTTTAAACTAGAACTAAACAATTTTATTATGTTCTAGTTGTTACTAGAAACATCATTTGTATTTCTTATTTAGATTTGAATGGATTTGTCTTTATTATTAAGAATAAGATTTTTTTTATAAAGATGATGTTTATTATGAATCTGGATTACTTAATAAATGGTTTGTATTAATTAGGTTTTGAAAGGTCAATCCTTAACATAAATAGCAAGAAAGGAAAGTTAAGTAACCAAAATTCATCTTATTTATACCATTGTAGATTATGCCATATCAACATAGTCACAAAGTTACATGAAGAAGGCAATTTAGATCCTTTTGATTATAAATCTATGAAACTTGTGAATCTTGATTATTTGAAAAGATGACCAAACTTCCCTTTAGTGGAAAGGGAGAACGTGCCAATGAGTTACTAAGACTTATACATTCATATGTTTATGGCCCTATATCTACTTATGCTAGAGGTGGATTCTCATATTTCATTACGTTCATATATGATCATTCTAGTCATGGTTATCTACTTAATGAGATAAAAGTCTTAATCATTTGAAAAGTTCAAGGAATTTAGGCTTAAGGTTGAGAAACAAATTGGTAAAAATACTAAGACAATTAAATCATATTAAAGTGGTGAATACTTGGACCACGAGTTTCTTAATTACTTAAAAGAGAATGAGATTCTCCTACAATAGACTCCACTGGAACACTACAACATAATGGAGTATCTGAGAGGAGAAATTATACTCTATTAGTTATAGATGAGTCATGGAGTCCTTATTGTCACTTTTAGGGATATGTTATTGAAATTGTTATTTACCTTCTGAATAAAGTTCTATCCAAATCAGTTTACAAGACATTATACGAGATATAGACTAATAGTAAACTAAGGTTGTCACACTTAAAAATTTGGGGATGTGATCTCATATGAAGCATGCAATATCTGATAATCTTCAAGTTAAATCTGATAAATGTAAATATATGGAGTATTCGAAAAAGAGTATTGGATATCAATTTTATTATCCTCTTAAGCAAAAAGTGTTTAACTCAAGACATACTACATTCTTATAAAGATGATTTATTCTCAAGGAAAGTGGTGGGAGTGAGGTAGAACTTAGAGAAATTCAAGAGCCATAAATTCATATCAAGATGGAACAAGAACCTTAAGTTAATACATATGATATACAACCGAGGGTTCAAAAGAAAAATAGTTTGCGACGCACTAGTATGATACATCATCTCCCTACTATATTAAACCTACATATTGAACAGGGGAAGGATGCTTCATCGCTCATACATTATAAGCCTACTACTTTTTAAAAAGCAATGTTTACCATTGATTCTTTAAAATGACTCGAAGCCATGAGTTATGAAATGGAATTAATGTATATTAACCAAGTATGGACTTTGGTGGATGCACTTGATGGTATTGTACCTATTGGATGCAAATACATTTTTAAGAGGAAAACTAATATGGATGGGAATATACATACGTACAAAGCAAGGTTAGTAGTTAAAGGTTACAAATAAAAACAAGGAGTTGAATTTGATGAAACATTTTCTTTAGTAGTTATGCTTAAATCTATAAGGATCTTATTAGCGATAGTCGTATATCGTGATTATGAAATCTGATAGATCGATGTCAAAAAGCTTTTTTGAATGGGAATTTGTTGAAGGATGTGTATATGATACAACCTAATGGTTTTAAATCCAAGAGATTTCCTAATTAAGTATGCAAGTTGTAAAAGTCTATTTATGGACTTAAGTAAGTATCATGGAGTTGGAACATCTATTTTGATGAGACGATTAAAGAGATTGATTTCATAAAAAATGTAGATGAGCCATGTGTCTATAAGAAGGTTAGTAAGAGTGTAGTTGTTTTCGTACTACCATATATGGATGACATATCACTAATTGGAAAAGACATACCAATGCTCCACTTTGTAAAGATTTAATTATCCAAGAACTTTTCCATGAAGGATATGGGAGAAGTAGCCTATATTTTAGAAATAAAGATCTATAGAGATAAATTAAAGAGATTGCTTGGGATATCTCAATCCACGTACATAGACAAAGTGTTAAAGAGGTTTACCATAGAGAATTCCAATAGGGGATTCTTACTCATATCGTATGAGATTTCTCTCTCAGAGTATGTGTCCTAAGACACAAGAAGAGAGAGATAAAATGGATTATGTTCCATATGCTTCAGTGATTGGATCAATCATTTACACAATGTTATATACTAGACTAGATTTCTCTTACGCTTTGAGCACTACAAGTAGGTTTCAAGCCAATCCAAGTGAGTGTCACTGGATGATTGTGAAAACATTTTAAAGTACTCAAGAAGGACTAAAAGTGATTTCTTAGTTTATGGAGGAGCTGAACTGAGAGTTTAAAGGTATTCAGATTTTAGTTTTCAGTCAAATTCGGAAGATGGTAGATCACAGTTAGGTACATCTTCACTATGAATGACCAAGGCAAAGTATATTTCAGTGTTAGATGCAACAAAGGAAGCGGTTTGGATTAAGAAGTTCATCACTAAACTTAGAATGGTTCCTAGTGTTGGGGCCCTGCCCTGGCGAGTCACGTGCCCTATGTCCTACGCGACATCTGGACGCACATCCCACAAGAGTGGCGTGCCCACACCAGTCAAACATAAAAAAGAACTCATTTATCCTATTTCAAAACAGATTTTGGGAAACTTTCAAATGGAATTTCAGTTTGACTTCTTTAGAACGTTTGTTCCCCATTGTCTTAAGTTTGTAATGACACCAAAAACATTCAATTTGGATTAGAAATCTGAAAGTTATAGCCCAACTATTTTCGGACTATTATTAAACCGAGACTGCATACTATACTCAACTTTCATTCAGAAATTGAAAGTCTTTGAGACCGAATTAAAATTCAATTCCTTCAGATAACTTGTAGCGCCATGTCTCTAGTTTAGTTAAAAATAAGAATCATCTCATTTGGAGCTCTATAGATCAAGATATCACTAAAATACTGAAGTATGTTCAGTAAAAATATCCAACTCATACTCTTTCAACCGATCCTCCCACTATGATTCAATCACTATTTTTCAAATTAATACCAAAAGATATAAAATTTTATGAAGAGATAGAGGAATGTGTTAGAAATCCATTGCTTCAAAAATTAGGTCATTTGGAGGTCGGATAACAAAATTATGGTCAAAAGAGTGAAACATGTTCAGGTTTTGGGGGGCTTGCTGGTCACGATCGCGATACTTTCGCGAGTCGCAATCGCGACTTCCGCGATTCTTTGTCACAATCACGACTTGCGTCCTCCCTCCTGTTCTTCTTCCTCAGACCTGTCTTGGTAAAATGAGCATAACTTTCACTACAAATATCAGATTAAGGTTATTTTTGGACCGTTTTAAAGAAGACTTCTAAACCTACAACTTCCATGAAGAACTCAAAAACAATTTTAGCCTCTATAAAGGTTAAAATTTCCAATCAATGCAACTATCCTGAAAGTCAATCCTATGCAATATCACCAACTTCTAATAATCATATGTCTCAACTCAAATGTCCAAAAATTTCATACTATATATCTGTCCTATGCAATATAACTGTCCAAAAGTCAATCCTATGCAATATCACCAACTTCCTCTTTCTTTTTCCTTTCTTGAGTAACCTCAAACTCTCTCTTAAAGACTAAGAAAAGATGAAACCTAACTCAAAACTCCATTATTTTCTCAACTTCACCGAAACCTCTCTTTCTCACTTTTGATTTTCGTATTTTACTTCTTCCTTCACCTATTCCACGTTTTTTTTCTTCTTAAGCACAAGACAACACCTTTCCTTTCGCATTTTACACTATGAATGAGAAAAGTCCACCTTGCCCTTCCTTTAATGTCTTAGTGTTTTTAACCTTAAGTAAACTACCCAAAATACCCCCTTATGCATTTTTTTTTACCTTTAATTCAACTAACCCATGAAACAAATTCCACTAACATAGACATAAAAATTAAAAAAATAACTCTAAAAAAATTCACTTATCCAAACCTCATAATTATCCAAATCATGTTTAATTAAAAAAACATTCGGGGGCCAACACCTAGCATTATTGAGCCTATAGTATTGTACTACAACAACAATGGCACTATTGCACAAGTAAAGGAACCAAGGTCTCATCAATGGTCTAAACATTTATTTAGGAAGTTTCACTTGATTAGGGAGATAGTGGAGTGAAGACACATAACATTTGTAGCATCCCACCCTCTCGCAAGACATATGCCTGACATCATCAGTGATATCCGAGTCCAAGGCCCGCGAGGGTGACGTGCTAGAACACTCAGCCCGTTAAAAATCGGTAATTTTTTTTAAAAATACAACAAATGTATGTGGAAATTGATAATCAATTTGGGCCCACTTTCATTCATAAACTTTTTTCAATCATAACAAATACAACCAACAAAATTTCCAATAGCCATTTGGGCCCTTTCACAAATACAAAACACTTTAGTCATAATGTCTTTACATTACAACATAAATCATATACACATTTTTTAAAACTTTCGGAATACATAATTTGATACAAAAGTTGTGGAATATACAATTCAATACAAAATAAAGAAATACAATGCAGATGCGAACTGATCCCGACCTCTACCTCTTAATTGAATGCAATGGCTATACTCCCGTTTGTCCAATGGGGTAACTCTTTTGAGCCTAAAAAATAGTTGCAAATTTTTTGTGAGTTTTGCGAATTCAGTGAGTGACCATCATCGATAGCTCACCCAATCACATAACACTTAATTTACACCATTTCACATTTCATATTCAATACACTTAAATCATTCATATTATGCATATGCAGTGCACATGAGACCCACTTTTTATTTATTACTTTGTTGTGACCGAGTGCCTAAACTGTCCCGTATCTATTGGATACCGGGCTCATTACTAATTGTTGCTTATCTGATGGGGATACAGGGCTCATTTTATATAGTGAGCCTTAGGCTCCTAATCACTTTTGAGCTCAAAGTTTTTTTTCATACTTTGAGCTTTAAGCTCTGATAGGTGGCTCCTCTGGTCACAACTTTCATTATGTTTCATGCATTCATGAAATGGAATGCCTCACATATATTCAATCAATTGAAAGTGCCCAACATCACACAATCATATTCACTGTCACATTCTCATTCACATTGTCAACGGACCTTAGTCCGGCATTCAACACTTAAGCCGAGAAAACATTTATTCCGTCCAATTCACATTTAATAAGCACTTCAATATTTCATTCATACATCACATTCATCGGACCTTCTGTCCGGAAACCAACACAATCAATCACATTTATATAGTCATTCAGTAGTCAATTAATACAAAAATTCAAACAAAACAAACATTGAAATGAGATCATCTAGGTCTACTCACAATACACTCCAGATTAGCATTTGCTTGCAAATTTTGTAAACGCCTAAATGTGGACATTTAACCTGCACAACCCATTTATGCAAGACACACGTTGCACACACATTAATAATGGCACAATAATAAGCATTTATTCACGCACAACTGTGCATATGGACTATGTACAATGCATGCTCAATGACAATCCCAAGAACTTAACCCATTTCATAACTTAATCATTCATCATTTATTTAAATCACAACCTTTATCCTTTGGTACTTTGACGACAATAACTCATCCACTGATTTTCCATTACATACCCGTATATGACTAGTGAGGAGGAAAAACAAAGTCTTTATATAAGTATATCACTATCAACTTTCTGTTTAACTCTCAATATTTCCTCTTCATTCCTACTTCATTTCAGCTCAACAAATCACAACCAAATCAAAATCTAGCATTTTTAAATAGAAAATCTATCATTTTTTTCACAAACATCAAAACCAGAAACACTCACACATATTCATCACGTTTTCTGCATTTCTTCACTTTCATTTTTCTGCATTTTCAACTTTTGTATTTTCTTCATTTCTTCCTCTAACTATCACTTTAATCATTCTTTCTCATCTCCAAACATCACCAAACACCTAACTCTTATCTCTAAATTCATTTTTAATCATCTTTAAAAACACTCCAAAACGTACGTATATACATATACAATAAAAACATCAACATGAACAGAGCATTTGCATATCCATTTCTCCAAATTTTTCTGCATTAATCTCCTACCCATTTCAACTTCAGAAGTCATTTCTAGAACCTCTTATAACATTTTGATCATCAAATCTGGAAAATCAACATGTACGACACACTCACAAACTCCTCACTCATTTTCCAGTAAGAATGAATATCACCGTTCTTAACCCTTTAGCAGTGAATTAACGATACATGCTTCATTTCATACAAAAATACATATCATAACAATCTTACTTGTTTGAAGCTCTAACAATTGCAAAAATCACCTAACCCTAATCCCTCGTGCGACCACGTACATCAACTTGAAAGTTGACAGGGGGGTTCGGTTTTTCTTGGGATAGAGGAAAGAAATAACAAAGAGGAAGTGGTAGAGGGTAAAAGAAAATAAGATTTTCCTCTGTTGGAGATTTGATGAAAAACTCTGTGTTGAAGATAAATTAGAGAAAGAAACTTTGAGAGCGATAAAGACAAGTACCGTAACTTGTCTTTCAAGATTAATAAAGCTTAACTTTAAAGCTTAGACACATGTCCATTTCTTAACCACTTATCCACTTCCCTTTATTAAAACTCACTTAAGTATAATTTATACTTAAGTTTATGATTTAATAAAACCACTGTAATCACAAGTCATAACTCCTTACTCACTTTCTCATTTTCAGATACACGTCATCATTTCGGGTCAACTTTACATGTTCTTTTTAACCCTAATACTGAAGTCATTTTGCAATACTTTCTTTTAGAAACATGTTCCCCTATGCCTTATGTTTCCATTGACACCAAAATTATACAATTTGGTTCAATGATTTGAAAGATATACTACAAACATTTTCGGACTACTCTTATCCAAGACAGTGTACTGTTCATAACTTCCATCCAGAATTTAAACATCTTAGAGACTGATTCAAAATTCAATTCCTTCAGATGATTTGTAGTCCTATGTCTCTAGTTTACATAAAATTAAAAATAATCTCATTTTGAATGCTACATGTCCAAATATAATCAAAATACTGAAGTGTGTTCAGTAAAGTATTCCCATTTATACTGTTACACCAGATTCCACACTTTCATTTGACCAATATTTTCAAATCAATTCAGAATGCTGCCAATTTTTGTGGAGATATAAAAAAATGCGTTAGGAATCTATTGGATTAAGAATCAAGTCATTTGGATGTCTAGAGACGAAGTTATTTTTGAAAAGAATCAAACAAGGTTTTGTCCTCAATCATATTGAACCTGTTTCGGGACAATAAACATAACTTTCTCTAGAGATAATGGATTAAGGTCATCTTAGGATGGGACATTGAGATCTACAACTTTCATGAAGACCTTAAAGAGAGATTCTATTATCTAGAGGGTCAAAAATGGACCAGACGATATAAAATGAACAGTACCCAAAAGAAGTTTATGAACAGTACACAGAAGATACACGTCATCACCAGACGACACGTCATCACCAGACAACACATCATCACTAGACGACACGTCATCACCAGACAATGCGTCATCACCAGACGACACGTCATCACCAGACAATGCGTCATCACCAGACGATGCGTCATCACCACCAGACGATACATCATTACCAGATGATATGTCATCACTAGAGGACACGTCATCACCAGACGATACGTCATTACCAGACGACATGTCATTACCAGACGATACAGTCTATACTCCTGCACATCTTCCCTTATAAGGATTATAACTTTCGACTCTGATGTCCAAAAATTTCATACTATATATCGTTGGAAAGATAAAAGAAAGCTCTACAACTTCCATGAAGACAATTTTGTCAAAATCTTCCTAGATCAGTATAGTTTATTCATGGAAGTTTCATATCAAAATTTTAACTTCTCTAACTTCCCTTTTTCATTTACTGTTCTTCTTTTTCTTCCACTAAATCCTAAGCCTCAATTTTCTTTTTTACTTTTTCTGCTCCATTTACATTCAACTCATCCACAACAATTTCACAATAACCTTAAATATGCAAGTTTACTGAAAAAAATCTCAAAAACCAAATATCAGGTATACACTCTTCATATTCTGCATTTCACATTCTTTACACATTTTTCTATCTCTTTATTCTCTGCATTTTCTTAACTCTCTGATATCAAAACTTACTTCTAACAAAAGTATAAAAAGCAACTTAACACTTGTCGCTTTCCTAAGGTCTAAGCTCTAACCAAGTTTCTTTTAAACTAAACTCTTTAACTCCCATCTTTACAATCCAATTATCTCCAAATATCCCTTTTGATTCCTTGTTCCCTACTTTTCATACAAATCCAAAATTTTCGAAAATAAATCCTAAATTCACCAAAATTCCAAAATATAAATATTCCACTAATCAATAATATTTTCAATATAAATAAATTCAATTTTACCTAGAATGTCAATGAGTGCATGTACAATTATTTCCATGTATACAAAAATTCAAATTCACATGCATGCATGCTGAGCATGAAATGCAAAAAAAAAATCTAACTCTCACATTGCTATTTTCTCCATTATTGAAATCTAAGTTTAAATCCTTAATATGAGGACGAGATGTTACAACATTGGAGCTTGTTCCTACTAAAGAGAATCTTACAGATCCTCTTACTAAGCTATTATCTCAGAAAAGACATGATCGACATATGGAAGGATATGGTATTAGATGAGTAGGCGATTGACTTTAGTTTAAGTGCAAGATTGTTAATTTATACCAATCGGTTGGTTATAATTTCATGTATGACATTATTATTTAGTTAATAAAGGCATTCTTTATCTTTATATATTATGTTAATTACATATAATGTTCAATACTAAAGGTAAAATATCTAGAATAATTATTATGTAATTAAAATTATGATGAGATCATAATTATTAGATTTCATCTGCATTTATATATTATTCCTAAATTGTTCCTAGTTATAGTTTCATCAAGATAGCATATTGATGAAACGATAAAACTAGCACACGTTACGTTTATTTCTTATGAAGAATGTAACTGATCTCTTAAATTAAAGTATGAAGATACTTAATCTAATGTGTGGGTGCTTACCAGAGAATAAGTACACTGAACTGACCCGATTATGAGGATCCTAAATGGAATATTACTTAAATGCATATTGATTTCCTCATTATGATGGTTATATGCTTGATCCTTAGACTTGAGATTATCACGGTATCTCATGTGAAAATTACTATTTTTTTATGCTACTTATGAACTGTCATATTTAGGGTAATTCAGTCGATAGTACTTGGATGTAATATGAACCATATGGAGATAGTTGAGTAAGTCAATAAATAATTTGTCACTTTAAAGTAATTAAAGAGAATGTACTACTGTTCTTAATTAGTAGTGGTTTAAAGTAGGGTTGTTCAAGAAAACCCGCGAACCTGTGAACCGGACCTAAACCGTATGAACCGAACCTATAAATAAGGTTAATCGAACCTAAGTTCAGGTTCGGTTTGAACCGAACCTGAAAAATCAGGTTCATGGTTTAGGTTCAGGTTTCTAACTTACGGTTCTAGGTTAACCGACCCTAAACCGCACCTATAGCAGTTAACCGAACCGAACCTGATTTATAAGATTAGGTTTAAACCTGAACCTGAAACACCCAAAAAAACCTATCATATATTTAGATATAATTTAAGAGGATAATAATAATAATAAATTCACTTGTATTTGCTATATTAATTCTTGAGTTAAAAAAAGAAGAAAATAAAAAAACTACTTTAATTTTATGTTATTAAACGTTAATCTTGAACATTGCTATTATAAGTAATAACTAATGCATAACACTCAATACTTCCAATTCAAATAGTAATTAATATGTGTCAAAGTTATTGATCGAAGTATTAAACTATTAAACAAAAAATTCATTGACTAAAATAATATAATCATTTAGAGATTAATTAAAGAAATTAATAAGTGTAAAACACATTTATT
>JAOSBM010000003.1:24635135-24646358 GCA_027568955.1 Erythroxylum tenue
CTCGTATGTTTTGTAAGCTAAAACCCCAAGATATACATCAAGCTTCTGCAACACAAACATGCCTTTAGATGCCACCTAACATCACTCCCAAATGATAGATCTGAGAAATATCGAAAGCTTTTAGACAATGGAGCGCTAGACCTTTTTTTTTCTCCTTCAGATATAACTTCTCTTAGTTTACCATTGTAGCAGTAACTCTACCTTAAACAAACAAACTAACATGTCCCATGATCTTAGTGGATGCTATCAATGTCCACTATCCACTTCCTTGGTTCTTTTGCTCGTATATAAAAACCAGTAAATTATTTTGATAAGCATAAAGAATGAGGTACCTTTTCAGGTATAACAACACCTTTTGGAGGTTCTGGGGTGTGTTTATACTTCAAAGGGTTAAGATATGTGACATTTCTGCATCACCAAAATAAACCAGTATTTTAGAGAATTCATCAGCTTCCCAAAACGGTAAAAGCAAAAGCATTACATACATAACGCAATTATCCTCTATGTCTCGCAATCCGCTAACAGGGGATGGAACGGAACTTTTCCAATCATTCCTCTCAGATAACCAAAGGCATCCATTCATTCCACCACTGCAAAGAATCAGATGCAAGACAGCAGACATCAATAATAAATAATGACCAGAAGAAAATAGAAATATTGGAACAAACTAACCTTGCACTTGTATCAATCTCAACAACAAATTTTTCTCGTGGGTATAAGGGATAGCAAGCATGATAGTATGAGATGATTTGTCGAGCCAGAGGATGAGCTCGATGTACATATAATAAGTCTAGCATCACACTATTTCGGAGCTGTTCTTCTTCCTATACGCAAGAAGTTGAACATCAGCTTAGTTGAGTATTTAAATCCACCAGAAAGACTAGTTAATAAGCATGGTTATTTTCTTGACCATAAAGTTTTCGATGAATCCCTGACCTAGTCCAAAATCTACAGTTACAGAAATATATTGGTGTAACAGTATCTATTACATGATTGATAAGACTAATCTTGCATGTCCCGACTCAAATGATGATAGAAAATTTTCATATATATCCACTCTCAATGTTTTTCTTTTAAATCAGTTTTAGAATAAGTATGGTCAAACTTTAGTTTCTCTTGTTAACACAAAAAATTGTTTTCTAATTCATAGTCCCATGGTCATAACTGTACACATTTTCCTGAGAGTCAGTTAAATAACTTCCCAAGTTTCAGAAACTATTCACTAAATGGTAAACATGTAGTCAGAACCTATGATAGTTTAGAAACAGGATGCAACGGCAAAAAGTTACTAAGGACTAGTTCAGATATTAATGTTCAGACCGTCAAAGTGCTCTCGAGCTTCCTGGTTTGAGCAAGCAACTTTCTCTCGTCAATGAATGGCAATTTAGCAACACCCTGAACTCCAAAGCAGAAAGGATGATTAATTTCAATTTTTACAGTAAAAATATCTTTGAAACTTTTCTTATTACTCGGTAAGGAAGAAATTACCTGCCAGGCAAAGCGTTTTCCATTCATGTCAATCTCAAAATCTGCCAAAAAAATAAAAAAGAAAATTTGTTGAAATATCCTTTGTATATGAGGCTAATATTTCCAAGAAAACATATTGTTAACTCCATTCAATCGACTTACCTGAGGGGAAAAACTTAGAGAGGGGTGATGATGGGTCAGTCATCAATTTCCTGTATTCTCTTGGCAAAGCATTAGAACTGTAATGCACATATCGATGCAGTAAGAACAAAGAAGGTTAGTAGATGCAACATCTAATTATAAGCAAATTTAGGGAGAATCATTTTTAAGGTGACAGAAAACCTTGCTGCTGGTAAGGTACCCATCAACTGATCGAAAGGTTTAAATGGCTCCCCTGGGAAAAATGTTATTTCCAAATCAATTAAATCCTTAAGGTCCGAAGCAAATGGAGCATAATGGTAAGGATAGAACCTGAAAAATAAAGTGAAAAGATAAAAATGTTAGTGAAAAATAAAAATATCAGTTCCATCTAAAGTTATACACTGTTAGAAAACGTCATTCAGACTTTCGGGGTTTTGCAGCCAATGTACATGTCACAAAGAGCTTCATTATTTGGACCTAGAAGCTACAAGCTAAAAGCAATAACTAGCATAACCATCTCTACAAAGTAACTGTAGTTTAAGACTATCACAATTTTAAGGGTGGGGGAAAAATATGGGCAAAATAGTGCAAAATCGACATGGCCATGACAGATCAACAAAATAAGTTTTAATGAACATGATATAAGTTATCATGGTGAATGCAGAGTAGGATGGCAGTAGTATTAGGGGTGGTGGTGATGAATTGCTTAGGACAAAGTAGTCGAGGTAGCAAGGTGAGTGCTATGTCACCAACTGAGATACTTGAAAAACATAGTCACATTACCGATGTTGGTTGCAGAAATAATTACATGTTCAGATAAATTCAGATAGT
This sequence comes from Erythroxylum tenue, assembly GCA_027568955.1. Taxonomy (NCBI): domain Eukaryota; kingdom Viridiplantae; phylum Streptophyta; class Magnoliopsida; order Malpighiales; family Erythroxylaceae; genus Erythroxylum; species Erythroxylum tenue. The sequence continues at coordinate 24,637,575 of JAOSBM010000003.1, forward strand.
AAGAAGGAATTATTAGGGATGGCAACTGGAGCTCGGCCCAGAGCTGCCTGGCCTGTTGATAAATAGTGATAAAGGCACTTACTAGGGATGGAAACTAGAGCCTGGCCTGGGCAGGGGATGGATGTCAAGGCAGCCAGAGCCCCTCCCCCAAAATGACGTTGTTTTAGTTTAATTGCCCAAAACAACGTTGTTTTGGTCTGTAGTTTTAAGAAACTCAAGACCAAAATAATGGCATTTTGGGACAGCACATCCCATTGTCATCCCTAGTTCACATTATTTTTTTTCACTCTCCTCACAGAAGATCTTTCTTATCAGCTTTCAAGTTTGTTTAACTATTTACCCTATAGAGAAACTCACATCTGAAAGAAGTTTCAAGATGTAGCCTGCAACAAACACTAGTTCTACAGGATGAAATATCACACCTGTGAAATTTCAAATATTTCACCATTCAACACATATGCAACATACCTTGTAGTGAGTATATCCTTATCACCAGGTACCTAAGCACATTAATCATATACATATCCACCACCCCACATGTGCAGATAGACCAGTATATCCACTTATGACAGCTAGGGTTCTACCCTAAGCATATAGATGACATAAAGAAATGTAGGGTAAAAATAGCAGAAAGGCTAATTTAATCTCATGCTAACTCAAACTGACCATTTCCAAGAGCAAACACCTTGGTAGTAATAGTGGCAAACCCAACACAAACCTTCCACATACTTCCACACCTGTACACACAAACAGATACTCATTCCGCATTGTCATCAAACAAAAGGCTTTCGAGACAAACAGTACTAGTGAAATAGTCCACTATGACCAAAACAAATATTTAGCAAATCTAGCTCATCCTTGGATATTTTAAATGTATGAACTTGGCAACTATTCCCTTCTATATTTTCTTTCATCATATCTTACATTTTCACTGTTTTTAAGGGCATGGGGTAAGAGGGAGGTAATGTTTTCTTTAAGAACATAGTAGGTGTTAAATGAAAAACCCATCACTCAGTTTACTTGCAACAAAAGAGAGTCAGAGAATCATCAGAATCAGAAAAGACAAATGCAACTTACTACATCTTTTCTGACTTTGTCCATCTCCTCTGGAGTTGATACACCAAATTTCTCAGCATAATACCTTTCTTTGTATCCAGGTTCCCCTAATTTAACCTGAAGACAATTGCAGTGTAAAATATTTCATCACAGAGATGAATAACTTAGTTCTTCCCTTTCAAATGAAATGACTTTGTCCTTGTCAGTCCTTCCAATTGAGGACCATATACATAATTAGATGCCAAATTGTAGTTTTAAGAAAGGACTGCAAGCAGTTTGGATCATTTCATAACAAGGAGAAAAATATATAGCCGCACAAAGCACATTTAACCTCTAAAATGCTGAAGTAACTAAACTGGAACAGGTTTACCAGTTAAATAGATGAGTTGAATATTTAGATATGGCACACATCTTGTAGAAAGTACAATTGAAAGTTCTTGCTGATTGAAACCACAATGAAAAAAATGTTCACATTTTTAGTCCTTTAACAATACTGGTCACAGCTCAAACTGGGCTGAAATTGATAGAGATCGGAAGAACTTGGCCAATCAGTTCATAATTGAGAATAAAAGAAATGAAACCTCCAATCATTTTTAAAGTATGCTTCAAGAGAACACTCGGTATTGACTACCCAGCTATGATAGATAGAGCCTTTTATCTGGACCTCCTTCGTATTCAATAAAAGTGTAGTAAATAAGTTCCTATATCTCCAATCTTTATTTGATATCTAACTGATCCATATATACAGCAACAATTAGAACAGTCAGATTCAAAAACCTTGTCAACAATTGGTGCTTGTTGCTCTCCAGAGGACTCCCTTTTTGCTCTAAGTTTCATTTCTTCGTTATTCTCCAAAGCCTGAGAAGAATTTTACCGTAAGAATGAAAAACTAGATTCTACATCCTAGTTTTCTAGGTTACAAATAGGCAGAACCGAATATGTGAAAGTTATGTTATGTGCTTCTGATTTGACAGGAAATGAAAATAATTAGACAAGGGTAAGAATGGAAGAAGAAAGTAAACAAACAAAATGACAAGGAAGAAGAAGAAAATAGTCTCCCTGACATGCAATTACATGTGTAAACCATATCACTTTTTTGCCCACTAAACTCTTCACTGCCATCTGACATTCTATGGGGCATTTCTATATAAAAACTTGGGCTACTTGTAGCCTATAGAAATCTGACGACTAGAAATCAAAACTCAGCATTTCAGATGTAAGGCAGCTTTGTTATGTGAACAATTTCAGTCAGTAGACCAATCATCCATCTGTTTGGAACATAAAATAATCCCCAAGGTCGTTCAAATTTTGATCTAACCTACATGGTGATTGTTACCAAAAAAAGATGCCAAAAATTCAAACAAAAAAAAAAGCATGAAAAAACCTCAACAAGCACCAATTAATATTTTCACTATGAGTCACTTCATCTGAATAAAGGTGATCTTCAATTATAATTTTGAAACAGTCACTAGGTAGTGAAGCATTGCAACGAAATACCTGCTGTATACGAGTCCTTTTCTGAAAGATTTGTTCTTCATAAACAGCAACAGCTTGAATAAAATGTTCAACTCTATCCAGGAAAACCTGCGAATAACAAAATTCCGATTAGTATTATCATACGAGAGAACAAGGATCTCAATCTAATACAAAATCCTTGAATAGAAGCAGCAGCCAAATGTTATACTAGACTAGAAAATTTCATAAAGTATCAGATACTTGTAGAAGATGCGTCAAATACACTTGGAAAATTAAAGAAAATTATCATAGACATAGTCATAATTCTTTAGCTAATGAAAGGAGAATGTATATAGTTGTCTTGAAAGAATGTCCAATTAAAAAGATCAAGGACAATTATAATATCGATTGCTTACTGAGGCCAAGAGAGTGGATACCTCTGAAGAAAGGAAATGCCAGTTGTAGGCAGTAGGAAAGAAAAATTACCTCACCCGCTTCAGTAAGATAACCACCCATCAGGGAGAACTCCCTTCTGTACACGTGCATCAGTAAATTTATGGCACCCTGAAGAATTTTGCAATGAGAATGAATTAAATAGACCAAATGAACAGCTAGCAGAAATAAAAGTGAGTGTGGGAAGAAGCAGAAAATGAAAATAGCCATCAAGCAACATCAATATGCTTCTCAAAACTGTTATGCCAGGTATAGAATAAGGAAGAGACACGCGCTAAGAATAAGAGGAGGAAGGTAGTGTTTTCTTCTGGTATTTGGCTCTCTAAAGCAATCACTCATACATACCTCCCTAATTTCCAATGTTGGCATGTGTGGGAGAAAGTCATTGCCAACAAAGAAACAAAGGAATACGAAGTCATCTACTATCCGTTCAAAGTTGATTGTAAAAGGAGGGTTTGGAATGTCCAAGTCATACTCCAGATATTCTCGTAGCACCCAGATATGGAGGAACTGTCCAAACAATGAATCATTTTAGATAGAACATGAAAATCACAGACAGAAACGAGGCAGAACTTAGTGGGGAACCTGATATTTCTTCTTATGAATGGGACTATCATCTACCAAGTTCCAATCTTCTGCTTTATTTCCTGGTTTACCACGACAATCAGCTGCAAGATGACCAACTTGGCCACAGAGAAAGCATTTCTCTTGTTGTCCAGGAAATGTGACCATCTAAACAGTACAGGTGAACGAAATGTGAGTAGAATAATGACATAAGGTGACAGCAATACTTAATGACACCTGAGCCACAAACCTCTCTTAATATTGAAAAGTGGATTTCGTGCGTTGCTAAAGACAGCATAATCAAATCTGCATCCTGATCATTAAAAAAAATTAATGGGCATACAGAATTGAATAAATAAAGACTAAAATAAAACAGAAAGATCAGCAAGATTAGAAATGAAAAGAAAGGGTTAAAACGGGAAAACTTGCTCACCAGACCATACAAGCAATGTCGTGTGTTTGGGTCGAAACCAGGGTGGTTACGTTGTAATCGTATGTAAGACATGATTTTGTGCTCTCCTTCACCAGGGACATTCGAATCAGAAAGAATAACCTTCAAAGAATCACCCAATGCAGCCCCATAAATAAATTTAGAGAGACAAAGTATCCTGAAACCCAAATGTATATGAAAAAAAAATACAGAAGCGATTACTCCATAGGCAAGGAATGATCCGCAGAAGGGACTAAGATCAAGGATGACATTAAGTTCACCTTTGTATACCGCCAACCCAGGTTGTGGTTGAGTCGACTTTGTAAATAGTGTTGAAGTGCAACAGAGAGTACTGACATAAACTGAGTGCCAGGAGTTATGACATTTGAATCTGATGTTTCAGGTTTTTCTTTAGGAGTCAGGAGCTTCCCTCCTGCCTGAAATTCCTTTCTCAATCTTTCCTCCTCAGCTTCCTTCAACATCAGATGTGAGGACAAGTCACTGATTTCAACAACAAACAATAATTACTATAAAAGAAACCTTACCGCTTCGGCTGCATCTTTTGCAGCTCTAAAGCGCCGAGTTCGTTGTTGGTTTATTTTAGCTCTTGGTGCAACCCCATCTACAACATTAGAAAGACAGTACAGTCATTACCCTAATCAAGATATAACTGAGAATGAACTTGATAAGGAACATACCAATTGCCAAATATAGAAGCTTTCTTGGTCTAACCAATGCAAAGAGATGGTCAATGTAATCAAATACTGATTTGAAGACATCATCATATGTTGCAGGTGCAGGCTGCAAAATCAAGAAGTAAGACATGGAAATGGTAAACCAAACATGGAACCTTATGTTGCATCCACTTCAAACATAGCCTTTCACAACAAACACTGTGTCCTCAACTAAACAAAGTGAAAAGAAAACTGTTTTAATTATCAAAGGCTCCAAACGAGAACCATCAAACCAGGAATAAAAAACGAATAACTGCAAAATTCACAAATATCAATAAGCACACTTTCACCACAATTCCTCATTATCAAACATTTCCAAAGTTCAACCATGAACCCCCTCTCAATGTTAAACCCAACTTAAACCTTAAAAATAACATTTAAAAAAAAGCTCAATAAGATCACCCAAAGCAGTACATTGCTTAGACACGGTCAGCAGCAGATTAGCATATCAATACAATTACAAGTCCGTACCCTTCCTTCGGGGTGAAAACAGGGATGGATGATCCCATTCATGTCGAGGTATAAGTTATCAAATTCAATTCCATTAGGGTTAGGCTTCGAAACATCGACTTTTATCGGCACGCCGTTGCAGTCCTCCGTCGGGTGCTCGACGACGTCGGCAATAGCCAGTGGATAGCGGTCGGCAAGCCACCTGTAGAACGCCGGCACACCCATAGCTTTGATTGGAGAGAGGGAGAGGGGGGGGAGAGAGACAGATCTGGACTGTGGAGACGGTTAGGGGTCTTGGGATCCAAGGGAGTTTGGAAGCGTGAAAAAATGTAACTTTGGTCCCGGATACTGATCTGGGTTTTCGAGAAGTAGCCGCCAAATATATAAAATTTTGGAATAAATAATAATAATACACTATGCTTCAGCTTTTTGCTTACGGCCTAAGGAAAATGAAGCGCTTAGATGTGAAAGTTTGCTTTAGAATGATTGATTTTTGTTATTATGTTTTAATCCATTATTTCTTTACTTACCATTGAAATGAAATTTTGTTACTTTTAGTAAAGTATAGAATTATTAGTTTACAAAAATAAATATTAGATTAATAATTATTTCAAACTATTAATGAATATTTGCATATTTATATATCACATTTTGATAAGAAAATGTGAAATAAATCAATATTAGACGATATTTGATGTATAGATGCTAAAAAATAACATACCCATCATGCAGCACTAGTCATCTCTCAATACCATTAATATGGAACCGTTTAACCATTCTTTAATAAAGGGCTTCACTCCTAATTGAACTGATCCTATATGGATGGATTTGAAAATTTTGTCATTGTATTTGTTTATTGACCTTTAGGTCAAGAGGTGAATGGCTTCAAAAGGCTTTGATTAAGCAATATTATATTTCTTTATTTTGATGATATAATTCCTTTCTTAAAAGAGCTTGAATTTTGATTGTTGATAAACTTGATCTTTTTTTAACTTAAGAAATCTCAATAGATTTTTCAAAGTTTTCAATTATTATTTAATTTTTGTAGTATTCGAGATTCATGCATTACTAATAGATTTAGAAATCCATTTCTTTAAGAATATTGATCTTTTTAGTTATAAGTAAGCCAAACTATCAGACTTATAGGCCAATCCTCGGCTCAAACTTCTAGTATCTTCTTTTGATGGAATGAAACTAATAGACTCAAATCAATCACGTCAAATCCTCTGTTCTCTATTCAAATCATGCTTTATTAAATCTCATTCATACATATAAACGCTCTCCACTTTGAAACCATGGGAGTCCACTTTGAAACAACATTATACGAGGGAAAAATATTCTATTAGGGATATCCACTTTGAAACCATGTCATGCGAAAACGCTCTCAACTCAACTAGTTATGATGGACATGCGGCAAAAAAGTTCGTATAAAAGAAAGGGAGGAAGACCCCCCTCCTCTCGCATCAGCTATACAGCACAATCCATCGAGTTATAGTGCAGTGGTCTCAGGCCAAGCTGAACTTGGAATGGGAGATAAAACATTGGAGTGACCTGAGGAGGACCCAATCGAAATTGTTGAGGGTGATATTGCTCTTATACAAGGTGAACACAGCATGGGAGTCGAACTATCAAACACCTTCAAAGGAAAACTAGACAAAGCATGGGCAAACGCAGTAGTAATTAAACTAATGGGACGCAAATTGGGGTTTAATTTGCTCAAGTCTAGATTACACTCAATGTGGAACCCTAAAGGCCCTATAAAAATCGTCGACTTAGATAACGATTTTTACCTTATAAACTTCGCGGAGGAGGAGGAGTACATGCAAATTCCAACTCAGGGGTCGTGGATCATATCTGGCCATGCACTCTCCGTTCAACCATGGTGTCCAGAGTTTAGACTTTCTACTGGCAAAATTACGAACATTATTGCATGAGTGCACTTCCCTGACCTCCCCACCGCTAGATATCACCCTTCAATTCTCACCGCCCTCGACAACTTGGTGGGACGCACGATCAAACTAGACACCAACACATAACAAACTCATCATGGAAAATTTGCTTGAGTCACCGTCAACATCGACCTCAACTCACCTCTCAGATCAATTGTCGAGCTTGATGGTAAAATCATCTGAGTGGCTTACGAGGGGCTGCCCCAAATATGTTGTTCTTGTGGATGGGTCGGTCATGGATCCTTGCATTGCCCATCACAGCCGCCCGATCAACCCGCCTGAGGACATCACAGGGAACCACAAAAACACCACAACCCAGATAGCAGCGGCAACTCTTCCTCGGGCAACCTCCGACCCAGCGGACTATGGTCCATAGATGCAGGTGCAGCATCAGACTCGCCGGACACCACCCACCCTAACGGCTCCAAGAAATGATAGGATCAACCACGCTTCACATGTCGGATTGAAAGGATCGAGGTACACTGCTCTTTCAAAAATCGAGCCGTTAGACTCTTCAACGAATCATCCTCCAACAGCTGGCATGAATCAAAAGAACGATTCCCAGGTTTCATTAGATCAGAACCGAAGGAGGGTGAAATCCCTAAACCCATCGTCTAATAGGGACAATAGACAGAAACCAGCATCGTTTAACACCTGAATTGGGATTAATTCTCACAGCCCCATACGACACCATCAGGCAGAACCCAGGCTCAACCAATGGGCTCGCACGCACCACTCCAGTCCATGGGTCTTCCTTTCCAGCTTCCTTGTTTAGTGCATACAAACCCCACGAGAAAAGATACTTCAAACCTAAACATAACTCACGTGGCCCTATCAATGCCATCTTATATGGAGGTGCTAGACCCAAATATCACTCTGACCACACGGGAGGACTTGGGCTGCGGAGACATGGAGGAGGACCCCAATGAAGACGGTCTTCCTATAGTCTCGACATCTAGCAGAAATATACACAGGATACCCCCACTGCGACCCCCTAATCTAGACAACGATTCAACAGCAGTGATTGAACCTATTGTTGAGTACGATACTCAGATGGAGGAGACTTCTCAAGCCCACACAACAAACCAATGTCGGGAGCCAACCGATAGTGCAGTCAACCTTATTGCAGAATAGATTGACCTTTCGTCCATTGGATATGTCGATATTTATATGGAATTGTTAAGGGGTTAGAGGTAGGACCTTCATGCCCATCATCAAGAACTATATCCGAACTCACAAACCACTTCTTGTTGTGTTGGTGGAGCCACGTATTAGTGGAATACGCGCGCTGAAAGTTATTAAAAATATGGGTTTTGGACACTCTTTCAGGGTGGAAGTCAAAGGCTATTTGGGAGGAATCTAGATTCTATGGAAAGACGATATAGAGGTTAAAATTTTGATTGCTCACCATCAATTTATGCATGCCAGCATTGAGTGGGATCAATTGTCTTTTGAATTCACTGCCATCTATACTAACCCTACGTATGCGGTACAAGAATTTTATGGCAATATCTGCGGAGACTTGCTAGGATCACCGCCAAACCTTGGTTATTGTTGGGTGGGGGGGGGGGGGAGAGACTTCAATGCCAAGTTGGAGAGTGTTGATAAACGCAGAGTGTAACGCCCCAATTAGGGGTTAGCATTTTAAGCAAATTTAGTCCGATTTATGTTCTGTCTCTTGGATATTTTGGCA
>JAOSBM010000003.1:24646458-24657414 GCA_027568955.1 Erythroxylum tenue
AGTTAGATAAATGATTACTCACTAAGCTATAAGCTTAGCACGGTGGATTTGCCCCGTGTAGGTTCAGAGCGAGGAGATGAAAGACTGGGACGAGTCAACCGCAATGGCCACAGGAGTCTGTTTTTGTATTGGTTTGTATTGGTGAACTTGTTGTTAGTTAACACTTTTTGGGCCTGTAATAACTTTGAATATCTATTTCTGATAGTATGATGTAATATATGTGTGTGGGTTTGAGTTACTAAATAAAATAAATATCAGTGTGATGTTTGCTTTTGTTTGTTCTGTCTTGGGTGGCATCCATGTATCCTCCCAGGGGGTATTTGGGTGTTACACAGAGGCTCTCGACTCCAACCCATAATCAATTCTCACTTTAGGGATTGTGTGAACAGTTGTCATCTTCAAGATCTCGGATTTTCTGGACTAATATTCACTTGACGGCGAGGACAAATTTTTTCCAGACTAGACCGTGCCTTCTGTGTTAATTCTTGGCATTCTGTCTTCCGCAACACCAAAGTTACTCACCTACTCTTCTTGAAATCAGATCATAGGCCTCTTTTAATTACGTCACAGCACGCCTCCTACTCCATCGAGTAGACCCCTTAGATTTCAATCATCTTGGTTAACCCACAATTGATTTGGTCAAGTTGTAGCTCCGAATTGGAACCCTTCCAGTTCTAACTTTAGTGGCATAATCAGAAGTTTCTCGGAAAGACTTCAACATTGGAATGACACTACTTTTGGTAACATTGTTCACTGGAAAAAGAGACTCATGGCCCGACTGGAAGGCATCCAAAACCAACTAGAAAACACAGACTCCACCTCCCTTCGCGAGCATGAGGACTACCTACGGACCGAATTGGAGCAAGTCCTTTATGAAGAGGAGCTTTACTGGCACCAGCGATCTAGAAGCCAGTGGTTAGGCCAGGGAGACACGAATATCAAGTATTATCATGCAATCACATTAACCAGACAACGTCAAGCAAGGATTAATTCCTTGAAAGACGATAATGACAATGTGGTTACAGAAACTTCGAGGCTCAGACGATTAGCGTAGAATTACCTCGAGACATTATATCTGAATGATGACCAAATCCCTACAGACTAGCAGATCCATGGCCATTTCCTCCCCTTTCCTCTCCAAGCTAAAGTTGATCTGGCTCGTCAGTTAAGTCCAAACGAAATCAAGACGGCTTTCTTCTCTATGGCTCCAAACAAGGCTCCAGGGTTTGATAGGTTAGCCGCTCTTTTTTACCAACCCCAATGGGACACTGTTGGCCCTTCTCTGACTTTATTTTTACAGCGACTCTTCCGTCATAAAGCTTGGGAGTCTGAACTCAACCATACCATTATGGTCCTTATACCTAAGATTCCATCTCCCACTAAGATTATACAGTTTAGGCTAATTGCATTATACTCAATGCTCTACAAAGCCATCACCAAGATTATTATCAATAGGCTTAAACCCTACCTTGATAATCTAGTAGCTCCAACACAATGCAGTTTTGTTTCAGGGTGCCTTATCACGGATAATATTATTATTACCCAAGAGATCATCCATTCAATGAAAAGGAAAACAGATAAGAAAGGGATAATGGCTCTAAAAGTGGATATGGAGAAAGCGTATAATAGATTGTCTTGGGATTTCATTCAAGACACACTAATTGACATTGGGCTTCCAGAATCGCTGATTAATCTCATAATGAAGTGCATAGCATCGGTCTCCCTACAAGTGAACTTAGCGAAGCCTTTAGTCCCTCCAAAGGTATTCGACAGGGTGACCCCATTTTGCCTTACCTCTTTGTCCTGTATATGGAACGTCTTGGCCACTCAATTACCCAAGCAGTAACACAAGGACGTTGGTAGCCTGTCAAATTAAGCAAAAATGGCCATCTCTGTCCCTTTTGTTCTATGCGAATGATCTCATCCTATTCTCCAAAGCTTCCATTGATCAAGTGATCGTTATTTGGGATACTGTAAATTCTTTCTATGCTGCTTCAGGACAACGCGTCAGTCACACAAAATCTAGATGCTATTATTCTAAAAATATTCCTACCTCGATAACTCACTACTTAAGCCGAGCACTGGGTTTCAAACAAACAAATGATCTTGGAAGATATCTTGGCATTCCTCTTCTGCACAAACGAGTCAGCAAAAGTTATCAATACATCCTTGATAGAGTTCACCAATGCTTATCAGGCTGGTTAGTCAAACTTCTGTCTTTTGCTGGACGCATCACACTGGCGCAATCAGTCTTAGCAGCACATCCTTGTTACACAATGCAGACGTTTTGGCTGCCCCATGGTCTTTGTGACAAATTGGAAAAATTAATGAGACAATTTTTGTGGGGTTTGTCTCATGACAAAAGGTGAATTCACTTAGTCAACTGGGAGGAAGTTTGTCAACCCAAAAAGATGGGGGGACTAGGCATCCGAAAAATTCGCGAAACCAACGATGCATTCCTAGCGAAACTAGGCTGGACTTTGATTGCCAAACCTAATGCTTTATGGGTCAAAGTTCTCTCTAGAAAATATAACTTTGATGTTAACAATATCCCTACCTCCTTTGATGCTACAGGTGGCTCAATGATCTGGAAGAGCATAAAGGCAACTTGGTATATTGTTCTACAGGGCATGAAATGGATGCTTGGAGATGGCGCTCGGACTCGCTTCTGGCTAGATCCTTGGATTGTGAGAGTAGGACATCTTATTTCCCATACTACAACCCCAATCATTGTAACAACTCTTAACCTCAGTATCCAACACTTTGTAGACTCTGCCGGTACTTGGAAATGGGACACTTTTCAATTTAGTCTCCTAATCTCGATTTGTCGGTTAATCGCAGATATGTTCCCCCCAAAGCAGTACCTAGGGCAGGATAAGTTGATCTAGGGAATATCCGACACTGGGACTTTCACCGTCGCCTCCACTTATTCCATGCTCTTGGTTCAAGAAGAAGATGCGCACCATGGTGTCTAGAAGGCAATCTGGTTGTGGCAGGGCCCACAACGAATTCACTCCTTTCTTTGGCTCCTCGCTCATGATCGATTACTCACCAACCAACAACGCGTACGTAGGCACTTTACTATGGACGACGCTTGTCATCATTGTAGCCTCGATGAATCCTCACTTTATACAGTGCGAGACTGCTTCAAAGCTAGCCAAGTGTGGGGCACCTTACCTACTCACACAGTTTCTCTAGACTTTTTCATTATGTCAATTCAAGAGTGGATCCTCAAAAATCTGCAACATCACCGGAGAGTATTTAGGCATGATTGGTCGATTATCTTTAGAATGACTTGTTGGTTCCTTTGGTCATGGAGAAATATGACAATTTTTTATGAACATTTTAATTGGCCATCCTCACCACTTTATCTCATTTTGTCTTATGCAGATCAGATCCACAAGTCTACTGTATGGTAAAGCAAAGCTGAGACCGGTTACCGCCCTCAATAAGAGCAACTCATCGGTTAGCGCAAACCTCCTATGGGTAGGTCAAATTAAGCACAGATGGAGCTTGCAAATGTTCCCAGTCCTTAGCCACAGTAGGTGGTCTTATACAGGATAGTGCAAGCAATTGGCTTGGCGAGTTCACACAAAATCTCGGCTGGTGCTCATTGGTGTCTGCGGAATTATGGGGAGTATTTACTAGGCTCTCGTTTACGTCGAACCTGGGTTTCCACCGGATTGAACTGGAAGTGGTTTCTATAGCGGTGAGCAATATCCTTTCCTCCTCAGAAAATAGCTAAAGGGCTCTCAATCCCATTGTAATGGGTATCCTCGAACTGTTTACTCAGAACTGGACTGTTGTTCATCGACATATATATCGAGAGAGCAACAGATGTACTGACTGGCTTGCGAACTATGCCGAACATTTTGATATAAGATTCATTTATTTAGATACTACACCTATTAGGTGTCATACTATCCTATTAGAGGATATGTCGATAATCTGTTTCCCCATACTCGTTTTGTAATCTGTTTCGTAAATTTCCCTTTAATAAAAAAAAGTCTCATTCATACATTTATGTGAGACCTACATAAATATGTGGATAATATTTAATAGAACATGATAGGAACACCATAACTAGAATAGGAGATTTGATCCCTAAATCAACACTACATCTTTACCCTCTTCAAAAACACTTGGAACTATTTATTTGAGTTTATTGGTTTCATTTTACTAATGATAAGTGGTTTTGATAGTTTAAGTTAAGGAATAACCTACCAGTCTAATGGTTTAGCCTACTCATAACCGAGGAAATCAATAGATTTCTTTACAAGATCCAAATCTTTCTTATGCAACATCCACATGTAGTATTAATGAAAGAATTATGAACAATGATGAGATAATGATTGAAAACTTTGAAAAGCTTATTAATAATAGGGAAATTCTTAAATTTCAAATAAATCCAATTTATAAACAATCAAAATTCAATCTCTTTTTTTGAAAAATGGACTATACCATCAAAATAAAAGGCGTGAAATTCTTCTCTCAAAGCCTGTTGAAACCATATACTAGTAGCCCAAAGCTCAATGAACAGATATGAACACAAAAATTTCAAATACATCCATAAAGGATTAATGTAAATAAGGGTAAAGCCACTTACTAAAGGAAGGTTAAACACTCCCATGTTAAATGGTATTAAGAGTGCTAGGTCTATGACTTTTATGATTCACTTTTTAAGTTCCATAGAGTCCAATCTCTACACAAGTCCCATCTCATTTGATTGTTACCCAAACTTAATGATTTTTTTATTGAGGATAAGATATTTTATATTCTTTGGTATTACAAATAAAGACCCTCAATTATAAAATGAACATAGGATCAATTCCTTTAGAATTGATTTACAAAATACATTACAAAGTTATGGACACTGTATTTACCTCTAAAGCCCTGATACATAGTCAAAGAAGGTTAACCTTATTTTTGCAAAAAAAAAAGAAGATAAAATCCAACATTGTGGTTCCAAAGTCCACAAAATGGAAAGATATTAGCATTCAAAATACATTACAATAATCTCCCTTAACATCTCCAACATTTTTCTCAATAATAGAAAAAGTGAACAATGAGTTATATCTATTAAAGAAAGAATTTGAGGTTAATAAAAATATTTGCATTATGATTTTTATTATCTAGAAAACAAAGAAAAAATATTATGGTTTTAGCAACTTTTTGGTGCAAAGAAAACAAATTCATGAAAAAAAATATAAGTTTGTCAAAAAATTATAGAACACACATTTTATTCTTTGATTGGATTGAAATTTATGCCCAAGAAAATAACATAAAAATCTTAAAGGTGTGAGAAACTACAATAGGAAAGAAATCTCAATTAGAAAACCTCCTTTTTGTAAAATTAGGATTCCTTACAAACAACATGCAGTTATAGCATCCTCTTTGAAAATGAAAATGAGAATAAAAATTTGAACCTAAAAAATAAAAAAAATAATGTCAAATCAGTTACACAAATAGTTATTTGCATACCATAAGATGACAACTGTCTAGGGTATAGAAAACTTATGAAAATCCTACAATAATAACTACTACAATAATAACTAAGAAAGATTTGATAATAACCCAATTTTCTTGCCTTATGAAGTATCTAGTCGCAATTCAAATCAATTTAGGAAAAAAGATAATGAAGAATTCCCCAATGCCATATAAATCTAGTTGAATGGGATAAATGAAAATATTCTTTTTTTTATTCCTAAAATCTTCAACATCCCAAACCTTAAACATCATCCAAATTAGGAGTTAAGCTAGGATAAAAAATAGTAGCTCCAAATAACTGAATATGATTGAACATGATAGCAACACTAAATCTGATAACTTTCAACCTCTATACCTAGCATTGAACAAACTCCATTACCAAAATAATGCAAAACCATATTGATCCAAACTTATTGCCCTTGAGATAGATATTGATCAAACCGTAATGTCTTACGACAGACTAGGTACAATACATTATTAGTTTATGAGTGGAGCATAAGTAGAATGTCTGAGTAAAACATATTGAATATGCTTGAACAAATGACAATGATTACTAATGCTTATATAATCTAATTAGGAGCATCTGATCATAACATAGTTGAGTTATTAATAGCCAAAATTTTCAAACAATTTCAAGGTTGGTGAGATTACTACTTAACTGAATCTCAAAAAATTGATATTTTTAAAGCTGTTATGATTAATAAAGAAGGTGAGACAATCTTATATGAAAATAATTAACCCATTTAGGATGTTGTCCCTAATTTGATATTAGCAATCTCTTTACATTTCATAGGTGATCCCTTATACTTTAAAGATAAAAAAGTTGATTTATTGTCTAACCATAAGTGCACAAAGCTTTTAGATTTCAAATGGTACAAAGATTCTTTTTTAACTAGAGTTATATTGACAGAAGATTTAAAACAACTCTTTTGGAAGAAGAAGTTCATAGCGGAACTTCCTCCTTTATTAGGTGAAAAGGTGAGAAATAATATTAGAGAAATTCATAATGATCAAATTCCTTCCAATAGGTTGACTTGTGGTGAGCTAGTTAGTTACATTAAAAAAGAAGGATTAAAACTTTACTAGAATATGAAACTTAAAAAACAATTAAAAAATGAAATATTTATAACCAAAAAAGAATCAGGAATCTTATATCAATAATTTGATATTGCTTATCAAAATAGTATTAAAAAAAACATAAAGATTGTAGTAATGTCCCCCCCTAAAGCAAAAATAGGAATAACTTCCTATACAAAAAACAAAAAAGATTCTACAAAATATCCAAACCAAACGAAACACATGTTAGCAAAAATAAATAATTTCTTTCAATATCCAAATTTAAAAATATAACATGTTATAGATGCAATTGAAAAGTTCATGCAATAAAATATTATAAAATAAATAAAAACTTTAAAGTTTAGAATTAGACCAGGGGATATTAGTAAAATTCAAGTTTTAATAATTAAAGACAGTGAAAACTCTGATGATTGCTCTTACGAAGAATTTGATAAGGAAGCATTAGGATTGGAAATTTATATCTCTATATAATGATCAATTAGAAGAAAAAAATCAAATTAATGTGCTTAAAAAATACCAATTTTTTTTAGAAGTTATAAACTATATTCAAGACCCTTAATTGTAAAAAGAATACCTAATGAAACTACAATCTTTTGAAAATCCAAGTCAAAGCTTACCATCACGTTCTTTTGTCTTGTTTGTGTAATCCTTATCTAATATGTTTATCAATTGTAGGAAGATAAAGATGTTGACGGTAAGCTTTAACTAGGGGTTTCAAAAGATTGTTGTAGTTTTATTAAGTATACTTTTTGCAATTGAGGTTATGACTTCTAAAAGGAATTTTGGACCTTTTATAAACACGTAATCAAATTAATGTGCTTACAAAATATCAAAAATTCCTTTTAGAAGTTATAAAATATATTCAAGACCCTCAATTGTAAAAAGAATACCTAATGAAACAACAACAATCTTTTGAAAATTTAAGTCAAAGATTACCATCAGGTTCCTTTGTCTTCTTTGTGTAATTCTTATCTAATATTTTGTCAGTTGTAGGTAGATAAAGATTTTGATGGTAGGCTTTAACTAGGGGTTTCAAAAGATTGTTGTAGCTTTATTAGTTATATATTAATTTTTGTAATTGAGGGTTTTGAATATAGTTTATGACTTCTAACTGGAATTTTAGATCTTTTATAAGCACATTAATTTGTTTTTCTTTTTTAATTGATCATTATATATTGTTTCTTTACTACTTGTAGAGCTATTAGTTTCCAATCCTAATGCTTTATTATCAAATTCTTCTTTAAAGTTATCATTAGAGTTTTCAATGTTTGTAATTATTAAAGTTTGAATTTTGTCTAATATCTTATGGTCTAATTATAAGTTTTGAAGTTTTTTATTTATTCTACAATATTTTGCAATGTGACCTTTTCTATTGTACCTATACATGTTTTGTTTCTAAATTGGGATGTTAAAAGGAATCTTTTGATTTTTTCTAACATATCTTTTGTTTGGTTTGATTTTTTATATATTCTTTTTTGTTTTTATGGGAATTTATTACTACTTTTATTTTGTAGGGCTTTGCTATAATATCTACAAGTTTTTTGACTATTGTTATAAGAAATATCAAACTGTTGACAAAAAGTTCCTTATTCTTTTTTGGTTTGAACATTTCATATTTGAATTGTTTTTGAAATTTCATATCCTAGTAAAGTTTTAATCGTTCTTTATAAGTGTAACTAATTAGCTCACCATAAGTCCACCTATTGTAAGGAATTTGATCATTATGACTTTTTCTAATGTTGTTTATCACATTTTTACCTAATAGAGGAGGAAGTCCTGCTAAGAACTTCTTCCAAAATAGATGGTTTGAATCTTAAGATAATTCTAGTTAAAAAGGTGTATTTGCACAATTTGAGATTTGAAAGCTTTTTGCACAAGGTTGGATAATAGCTCAACTTTTTTTATCTTTCAAGTATGAAGGATCACCTATAAAATGTAAAGAGATTGCTAATATTAAAGTAAGGACAACATCCTAAATGGGCTCATTATTCTTATTTAGATTGTCTCATCTTCTTCGTTAATCATAACGATTTTAAGAATATCAATTTGTTGAGATTCAGTTAGGTGGTAATCCCACTAACCTTTCAATTGTTTAGAAAGTTTGGCTATCAAAAACTTAGATATGACATGATCAAATGTTCCGAATTGGGTTTTATAGGCATTAGTAACCATTTTCATTTGGTAAAGCATATTCAATGTGTTGTTCTCAAACATTCCATCTTTATTCCAGTCATAAATTGATGATGCATTGTTCCTAGTCTATTGTAAGACATTAGACTTTTGGTCAATATATATATCAACAATAATAGGTTTAGACCAATATGGTTTTGCATTATTTTGCCAATGGAATTTGTTCAATATCAAGGACGGATGATGAAGGTTATCAGATTTGGTGTTGTTACTATCTTCAATCATATTTACTTATTAGGAGCTACTATTTGATCCTAGATTGACTCTTACTTTGGAAAATGTTTAAGGTTTGGGACATTGTGGTC
Source organism: Erythroxylum tenue (assembly GCA_027568955.1). Classification (NCBI taxonomy): domain Eukaryota; kingdom Viridiplantae; phylum Streptophyta; class Magnoliopsida; order Malpighiales; family Erythroxylaceae; genus Erythroxylum; species Erythroxylum tenue. The sequence continues at coordinate 24,655,518 of JAOSBM010000003.1, forward strand.
TTTATCAATTTTTTCTTAGTCATTACTATAGCACTTTCTAAAGTTTTCTCTATCCTATATAGTAGTCCTCCTATCATATGCAAATAGCAATTGGTGTATTTCTTTTGATGCATAATATTTTTCATATCTTTTGGATTCACATTCTCATTTTTTATCTTCAAAAGGGATACCATAAATACATTTTATTTGTAAGGAATCCTAATTTAACAAAAGGAGGATTTCCTGAATGCAACTTTTATCCTATTGCAGTTTTTCACACCTTTATATTGTTATTATTATTAATGGATCTTAAAGGACATTTTATATTTTTTCTTAGGCATAATATTCAAACTAATCAAACAATAATATGTTTATTAAATGGTAATTGACAAACTCATAATATTTTTCCTAATATTGTTTTCTTTGTTTAAAATAGTTGTTAAAAAATCATAATCTTTTCTCTTTGTTTTCTAAAGAATAAAAATCATCATGAAAATATTTTTTAATAATCTCAAATTCTTTCTCTAATACGTACATCTCGCTGTTTGTATTTTTTGTTATTGAAGAAAATGTTTTTGATAAAGGAGTGTGACATTCCTCTGTTTTATTGGTGTAATCTATTTTTTAAAAGAGTTTGAATTTTGATTATCTATAAATTTGATCTTTGAACTTTAGAAAATTTCCAATTATTGATAAAGTTTTTAATTATTATTTCATCATTATTCAGGATCTTTTCATTTGTACTAGTGGTGAATGTATCAGAGATAAGAGTTAGATCTCACAATATTGATCTCTCTAGGCTAAACTAATAAACTTACATGTCACTCCTTAGCTCAAACTGTCGTGATCACTTATCTCCAGCAAATGAAACTAATAGACTCAAATCAATACTAGATCCTTATCCTTTTTAGAAACACTTGGCTCTGATACTAAATGGAGGGAAGCACATGATCAATGAGAAAGGTTTAGAATCTTAAAACGTTGTTGTCTGTCTCAATAAAAAATCTTTTGATTCTTTTCATCAAGCTTAACTTTAGTGGGGAATGATTTCTTAGCAAAAACATCTTCCTTTTTATAATATAAAACATCTTCAATAAGAGTTGCTCTCTTTTTCTTTCTTTTATAAGCTTTTTTCTTGCGACATCTTATTAATAACACGACCTCATCATTAAAAACTATGGCAACATAATAGTCATTATAAGGCTCTAGGCTACCAAAAATTTAGCATCACAAAAGTCCCATTGGATATCTACCTGACAACCCCTTTAAGTTCAAGGAACTTACTTCCTTTTTGGTCTAAAAAAGCCATGGCTTAAGATTGACTTGCAGTTGTAACAGATTTCACCATCTAAGCTATTGACAATGAGATTGACATGGTGGATTACTTTACATTTTTGCAGAAATTTCTCATAAAACAAATAAAACTGAACAATATACGCTAATTTAGACGATAAATGATAATATCCAACATAGAAATGTTAATAAAACCTATATAACATTCAAAAATCAATTATTGCCAAGATTCTGTAACAACTTTTCTAAGTGATTATCTTTCTTAACCAACCAAGGTAAACCATTAAGACTCTCGTCATTTTGGTCTCTCAAAGCCAAAGGTCCTATTTGGCAATCAGCTGATTGTATTTAGCTGTTAGTTGACAGCTGATTATATCAGCTGATTTGACCAGCGAATTCCATTAGTTGTTTGTTAGAGATGTTTGCTAAAATTAGTTGTTTAGTATAAACTGTTTATGTGTAAAATGACTTATTAGGACATGACTTTTAAAAAATTATAAAGATATGAATAATATATATTTTAGTACTTCGATAAATATTATTATAAGAATTTAGATTTTAGATATTTAATTCTACAAAAATTAAATTTATAACTCTAATAAAAAACATAGAACATATAATAATA
>JAOSBM010000003.1:24667146-24678191 GCA_027568955.1 Erythroxylum tenue
GTACCGGCCGGTACGGAACGGTATCCATTACATTGATATACACTACAAGATATAAATCCAATCAAGACTTAAGTAAACACAACATCTCATAGTTGAGTTTCACAAGAAAATCTGAACAAAAATCGATACAATACTTCCATTAGAAAATGAGATTAAAAAAATGGTAAAATTTTCTCATATATCTCACTGTAAACACTCAATTATTTCATGATTCATTTGTTTCTCTTAGATTCTTCTTATTAAAAATGCACAACCGTAGGCTTGCTGATATAGAGGGCCGGCCCTGGGTAAGAATAGAGCGGGCATCCGCCTAAGGCCTATCCTCATAAATGATAAAATAGGATATATTTTTATTCTCGTAAAAAATAAAATGAAACAAAATAAGGCATACTCTTGACCTCATAAAGAACAACAAAATGACCTATATTTTACTTATTTTTATTCTTTGTAAGGACCCAAAAATAGGCAAAAATAGAAACTTTTTTTTACTTTACCCAGAACCTATAAAATATTAGGAACGTCCCTGCTGATATATCAAATCTCTACTACCTAGATTATGCAAATATGAATTGAAATGTTTTTATTTCTCAATCAAAGTGGGCTAAGGTGGAGGTGAGAAATTTTTTGGATAATGAGGTGAAAATTAAAGAAATTAGTAGAATATTTAAAACACATCCTAGGTAAGATAAAGCAATATAACATGTAATCCACATTGTACCTTCAAATACTTAACAACCTCGTCCATAATTCCATCACTTTATCAAGAACATGGACCATTGTTATCAAGTCACACTAATGTCTCTTTTTTATTTTGTGATATATTTAGATGTAAATATACAAGTCCAATTTCAAACATAATTGATAATCCCCAACCCGTAATTTAACAAATTACCCCTTATTCATCAAGCACACCTAAATTTAAAATCTGGTTTGTCTTTGATTAAAAACTTTTTTTATTAGTTTAATTCTAATGTCATAATAACTCCTAAGGTTAGTTAAAGACGTTGAAATTAAGATTGGGCTCATATGATAATTTTTGATGAAGTAAAAGGAGTCATAAGGCTTAAAGGGTCAGATAAGAGATATTATATCAGGTTCGCTATTTAAGTGCAAAATATTAATTCAAAGATGACATGTACCCTTTTCATACATGCACATAGTAATCTTAAAACAACTCAAAGCAAGTTCTAAATATGTATTCTTTCAATAGATTATTGCTATGTATTTGTATGTTTTTTGTTTTCTAAGCATATTTTCCCATTAATCCCTAGATTTTTTTAAAAATAATTATAAGATATCTGACATTGGAATCTTTATTTTCTCCCTCTTTGATTGATGTTAATTATACCATCTAATATGTGTTTAATTGTTGCTACATTTAATTATTTACACTTAGCAATTAATGATACGAAAATGTTTAAGATATTCACTTTAATTTATATATGATCTTAGGTACAATTTGGAAACAAAGAAATTAAAGTAAGTCAAAAGCACTCCATTTGGGCCGTTTTCTTAAGATCAATTTTCATTTATGTTCGTAGAGCAAGAAGAAGAAAATTAAAAGACAAGAAGACAAGAAAAATCAAAATACAAAGAAGAAGAATTAAAAGTGCTTGCTGAAAAAATGAAGAAATAACAAGAGAGCAAAACTCACGTAGCAGCTAGATTAAAACAAAGACAAAACGACAGCAGCACAACCCAAAGCAGAAGGAAGTTAGCGTTTATCGTTACCATCGCTTGGGGTTAAACGCTAGCGTTGCATGTGTTTAACGCATGGCTTTAAACGCTAGCGTTGAACGTGAAAGCTAGCATTTAACACTACAAAAGGGTTGAAAAGAATTGAAAAAAAGAACAGACAGTAACTTAGGTTAGACAGTGGAGAAGAGACATAATAGAACAGTAGCGGCAACAGCGAGACAGAAAGGTGGTCTTCGACTGGGGGAATTTTTATGGGTGCTGAAGCTTTTTCTTGGGAGGCCCATGGAAGGCTAAGTTCCCGATGTCAATTCGGAGGCGCGTTAAGCATTTCTTTCATATTTTTGTTGTTTTTTTTTCTCTCATTAGAAATTGATTGTGTTATCCTATGTTAATTGATTTGGGTTTTGTATATGGATAATTAGATTTTCGTTATTGTTCAGTTATTTGTGTATGAACTCATTGGAGATTGTAAATGATGATTTTAATGCGTTCACTGAATCGTTTAATTGCGAACTCATTGCTAGAATTTCAACATAATCCATAATAGTTATGTTGAAATTCATGTGTAGCGACTAATGATTCTTAATCATTAGGGATAACATGGCCTAGGTAGTGTGAAAGGATGATTTTAATGTGTTCATTGATTCGTTTAATTGCAAACCCATTGCTAAAATTTTGAAATAATTCGTAATTGATATATTGAAATTCATGTGTAGCGACTAATGATTCGTAATCATTAAAGATAACATGACCTAGTTTAAATGACGCATCGTATGTAGTTGTTACCTTGATTAATCGATTTTCCTAATTCGTAATGTTATTTCCTAATTAATTATAGAGATCATATCCTAAGTTATTTGGTGGTTAGATTTAATTAACGATCGTATCTTGATTAAATAAAACCTAAGGAAAAACTCTGGTTAATTATTAACCCAAGATTAATAGTTACTAAGGGAGGTTTGAGAACAACAAATCCATGAAATATGTTTAATGAGGGTGTAGGCCGAGATTGAATCAAAGAATTGGATCCCTACCGAATTTCCCACTTTTATCATTTTTTGCATGTTTTCTTTAATTTGTTTTTATTAGTCTAGTTTCATTTTATTTTCTTATTTGAAAAATCCAAAACCCCTATAAACCTAAACACCAATTAATTTCATTTCATAAACTTTACACTCTCTTTCTGCGGGATCGACCTAGACTTATCATTGCTATAGTAATAGTCTAGTTTTTATTTTGATTAGCGTTACGATGCGCTGTCAATTTAATTGTTGATATATTTAATTATTTACACTTAGCGATTAATGATACGAAAATGCTTAAGATACCCACTTTAAATCATATATGATTTTAGGTACAATTTAAAAGCAAAGAAATTAACGTGACTCGAAAGTACTACATTTGGGTCTTTTTTTTAAGATTAATTTTCACTTATCTTCATGCAGCAAGAAGAAGAAAATTAAAAGACAAGAAAAATCAAAATACAAAGAAGAAGAATTAAAAGCGCTTGCTGGAAAAATGACGAAATAATAAGAGAGAGAAATGCATGTAGCAGTTGGGAGTAGATGGACAAAACGACATGCATGCCGGTGGATTAAAACAAAGACAAAATGACAGCAGCACAACCTAAAGCAGAAGAAAGCTAGCGTATAATGCTAGCGTTAAAAGCGTTAAACGTATGCAACATTAGCGCGTAACACTCCAAAAGGGTTGAAAAGAATGAAAAAATAGAACAGATAGACAATAGCTTAAGTTAGACAACGTAGAAGAGACATAATAGAACAGTAGTGGCAACAGTGAGATAGAGAGGTGGTCTTCGGCTGGGGTAATTTTTGTAGGGGCTGAAGCTTTTTCTTAGGAGAACCATGGAAGGCTAAGTTCTTGACGCTGGTTTGGAGGCAACATCGATGCCGACAACCCAAGTTAAGCATTTCTTTTATATTTTTGTTGTTTCTTTCTCATTAGAAATTGATTGTGTTATCTTATGTTAACTGATTTGAGTTTTGTGTATGGATAGTTATATTTTCGTTATTGTTCGGTTATTTGTATATGAACTCATTGGGTATTACGAAAGGATAATTTTAATGCGTTCATTGAATCGTTTAATTGCAAACCCATTGCTAGAATTTCGACATAATTCGTAATTGTTATGTTGAAATTCATATGTAGCGACTAATGATTCATAATCATTAGGGATAACATGATATAGGCTAAACGATGCATTATATGTGGCTTTTGCCTTGATTAATCGATTTTCCTAATTCGTAATGCTACTGCCTAATTAAATTTAGAAATCGTATCCTAGGTTATTCGATTGTTAGGTTTAATTATTAATCGTATCTTGATTAAACAAAACCTAAAGAAAAACTCAGGTTAATTATTAACCCATGATTAATAGTTGCTAGGAGAGGTTTGAGAATAACAAATTCATGAAATATGCTTAATTCGGGTGTAGGCCGAGATTGAACCAAATAACCGGGTCTCTACCGAATTCCCTACTTTTATCGTTTTTGCATGTTTTCTTTAATTTATTTTTATTAGTTTAGTTTCATTTTATTTTCTTATTTGAAAAATCCAAAACCCCTTATAAACCTAAATACCGATTGTACACACTCTCTGTAGGATTGACCTAGACTATTAGACTTACCACTGCTATAGTAGTAGTCTAGTTTTTATTTTGTCAAGCGTTACGACGCGCTGTCAATTTTGGTGTTGTTGCCGAGGAATTTGGTGTTTAGTTTTTGTTTATGATTTTAATTAGTGTCGTGTATATATTTGTTCGTAATTGGTTTCTTTTCAGTTGTTTTGTAATCTTTTCATTTGTTGTTTCATTTTTTTGAACAAAAATTAAAATTAAAATTGACATGAAGGGGAGTAATTTTTTCTTTAATTCATATTCTCAATCCTATAAAAAATTTTGGACTGATCAACCTAACTTTTTTTATGGATGGGATAATCAGCCGAATTACTTCCACGATAGTTTGCAGGATACACAACAATTTCCATATAGACCAGAAGCTTCCTATTATAACTCCGGTCCATCACTGGAAAAATTACTTAATATTATGACTGCTAATAATTTGGAAATTCAACATAATACTATGCAATTCGAGTAGGAGGAAAGGCAATTTTGGCATAATACAAGGTTTAGCGTCCAATATTTGGAAAGACATCAAGACTGAAGTACATCCTTGGAAGAATTAGCTAATGTTGCTAACACTTTGCAATTCCAGCAGGAAACAAGTGCTAGAATCTAGAACTTGACAAGCCAGGCAGATCAATTGATGGAAGCTATCAACCTCCTAGCATCACAAAATGAAGAGATGCAACCATATCAACCTAAAGAGTACCTGATGGATATTAGCGCGGAAACCTTACAAAGTGAAGAGGAGCTTGAGAATCTTGAGTGTACCATTCAAGGAATTGCATGTGAAGAAGAAGTTGAGATGGAGCTCAAAGCGAAAAACAATACATCTTTTAGCTCAGAGGTAAGTACTGAGTCAATGATTAATTTTGAGACTAACTCTTCACCTTTACATAACATATTGGAGGAATTAAATGATGAAAAAAAGGTGAAGAGACGTTCAAAATATTTTTGGAGCGTACGGACTTTGTCAGGATTGAGGATCTGAGGATAGGGAAGACATTGAATGAGTATGATGATCAACTAAAGCCCTATCCAGAAGAACCTCGCATGAAGGAACCGCACTTTCAACCTGAAGATCATAATTTTGTCACGTGAGGAGAAGAAAGAGACAAGCCAGCGACCCTAAACCAAGGCTCTTCTTGGTAGGCAACCCAAGGGAAGTAAATTTTCTTTCCTTTACATTTTCACATTTCTTTTTATATGCATGTGTGTTTCTTTGTTGGTTTATATTTGCTTGTTTTAAGTTTTCAATCAAAATGAGAGAAAGAATAAAACAAACAAAGAAACATTTGCTCGTTTTCTATTGCTTCTAGGATTATTTAATCATGAGTATAGAATGAATTGACTAGAGAATTTCATAGCAACTTTGACATGTACTTTTGTTCTTGTGATTGGTTGATGTGCATTATCTTTAGAAGAGTAGTGACTAGTGGTAAACAAAGCTGGTGAGATTTTGAGCCTTATTAGACTAAAACATCCATATCAGCTTCATTGTCTTTTGATAATTTGTGACCTTCATGACATGTACATCCTGATTTTGCGTTGAATTTCTATTCGAGACCACATTTTTATAATATATATTAACATGGATATGATTAGGCATTCTTTGTTTTTTATAAACTACATTAGCCAAATAACCAATCCTATTGACATTATTTTTCTCTTGATAAACCCTTTTGAGCTTTATACTTTTTCTTTGTGTACTAACCACGTTACAAGCTATTAGACTTAAACAAATGTCTTACCCAAGCCATAAAGCTAGTGGAACATTTGTGATTGTTGAGTTTGTGAATGTACAAAATTCTAAGTGTGGGGGTGTCCATATGTGTGGGTTTGTTATGATGTTGGGATATTTTGTAATTGAAATTCCTACGTTAATGTAGTTTCTTTTAATGTTTAAAAAAGAAAAAGAAAAGAAAAGAAAGAAAAGAGAAAAGCACAAGAAATGAAAAGAAAAGAAAAAGAAAAATAATGAAAAAATGTTTAAATAAATGTATCTAGGAGCAAGTGCATATATGTTGAATAGTTGTTTATGATTAATGTATTCTCCTAAAGTTGTGATGAATGGGTTATTTGAGTATATTGGATATGAGGTAGATGTTGTGATGGAAGATTCACTTATTGTGGTTTCAATGTATTGTTGGCACAAATTGTATGAGTGATCCCTTCAGTTTGGTCGTGCTTAATGTGGTTTGTGTGTGAGTGCTCGAGTTTTAGTTGTGAAACTTGTTTTTGTATTCATCATAGTTGATGTACACAATGGTGAGTGAATGTTTGGTTTTTGCACTTGATGGTATAATTGAGTGTTTCATTTGTTTCACTAGCTTTAATGACTCTCATGCTACTTAACCCAAATATATCTTACCTTACCTTAGCCTACATTACAACCTTGAAAAGTCCTTTGATCTATGATTTTGCATGTGAATTATAGTGGTGGAGAAATAAAATGATATGCAAAGTTATGGATTGTCATGATCATGAATCGTGTTGAATGTACCTATAGATATATTTTACTTAAACACATTTTCTGAGTCTACCTTTAGTTTGCTCGATTTCCGAAGATGATGCTTGTTGATTGATCATGAGTAGAAGCATTAAATGTTGAATTCTTGTTATGAATTTTGAAAGTCGTTCATCTTTGATTATGATTATATAGTCTTGAAAAATATGATAATTGAGTAAATGTTTCGGGTCTTTGAGCTTAATTTGGATGTTTTGCCTGAGGATAGCCAAAAGCTGAGTATGAGGGAAATTGATATGTGTTTTAAGTGTTGATACATTTAGTTATTTACACTTAGCGATTAATGATACGAAAATGCTTAAGATACTTACTTTAATTCATATTTGATTTTAGGTACAATTTGGAAGCAAAGAAATAAAAGTGAGTCGAAAGCACTACATTTAGGCCGTTTTCTGAAGATTAATTTTCACTTGTCTCATGGAGCAAGAAGAAGAAAACTAAAAGATAAGAAGAAGACAAGAAAAAATCAAAATACAAAGAAGAAGAATTAAAAGTGCTTGTTCGAAAAATGAAGAAATAACAAGAGAGCAAAACACATATAGCAACTGTGAGTTGAAGGACAAAACGACATGCTTGCAGGTGGATTAAAACAAATACAAAACAACAATAGCATAGCCCAAAGCAAAAGGAAGCTAGCGTTGCATACGTTTAACGCATGACTTTAAACGCTAGCGTTGAACGTGAAAGATAGCGTTAAACGCTAGCATTTAACACTACAAAAGGATTGAAAAGAATGAAAAAAAAAAGAACAGATAGACAATAGCTTAGGTTAGACAACATAGAAGAGACTTAATTAAATCTTAGCGGCAGCAACAAGACAGAAAGGTGGTCATCGGTTGGGGCAAGTTTTATAAGGGTTGAAGCTTTTTCTTGGGAGACCCATGGAAGGTTAAGTTCCCGACGCAAGTTCGGAGGCGACGCCGACGACCTAGGTTAAGCATTTCTTTCATATTTTTGTTGTTTTTTTTTCTCTCATTAGAAATTGATTGTGTTATCCTATGTTAATTGATTTAGGTTTTGTGTATGGTTCTGTTATTTGTGTATGAACTCATTGAGTATGTGAAAGGATGATTTTAATGCATTCAATGAATCATTTAATTGCAAACCCATTGCTAAAATTTCGACATAATCCGTAATTATTATGTTGAAATTCATGTGTAGCGACTAAAGATTCGTAATCATTAGGGATAACATGACTTAGGTTAAATGACACATCGTATGTGATTGTTACCTTGATTAATCGGTTTTCCTAATTCATAATGCTACTGTTTAATTAAATCTAGATATCGTATCCTAAGTTATTCGGTGGTTAGGTTTAATTAACGATCGTATCTTGATTAAACAAAACCTAAGGGAAAACTCAGGTTAATTATTAACCCACGATTAATAGTTGTTAGGAGACGTTTGAGAATAACAAATCTATGAATTAGGATGTAGGCCGAGATTGAACAAAAGAACCTGTCTCTACCGAATTCCCCACTTTTATCATTCTTTGCATGTTTTCTTTAATTTGTTTTTATTAATCTAGTTTCAATTTATTTTCTTATTTGAAAAATCCAAACCCTCTTGTTATTTCTTCATTTTTCCAGCAAGCATAAGAAAACAAATACAAAACAACAATAGCATAGCCCAAAGCAGAAGGAAGCTAGCGTTGCATACGTTTAACGCATGACTTTAAACGCTAGCGTTGAACGTGAAAGATAGCGTTAAACGCTAGCATTTAACACTACAAAAGGATTGAAAAGAATGGGAAAAAAAAAGAACAGATAGACAATAGCTTAGGTTAGACAGCACAGAAGAGACTTAATAAAATAGTAGCGGCAGCAACGAGACAGAAAGGTGGTCATTGGTAGGGGCAATTTTTGTAAGGGTTGAAGCTTTTTCTTGGGAGACCCATGGAAGGTTAAGTTCCCGACGCAAGTGCGGAGGCGACGCCGACGAACTAGGTTAAGCATTTCTTTCATATTTTTGTTGTTTTTTTTCTCTCATTAGAAATTGATTATGTTATCTTATGTTAATTGATTTAAGTTTTGTGTATGGACAATTGGATTTTCAATATTGTTCTGTTATTTGTGTATGAACTCATTGGGTATTGTGAAAGGATGATTTTAATGCATTTATTGAATCATTTAATTGCAAACTCATTGCTAAAATTTCGACATAATCTGTAATTGTTATGTTGAAATTCATGTGTAACGACTAATAGTTCGTAATCATTAGGGATAACATGACATAGGTTAAATGACACATCGTATGTGGTTGTTACCTTGATTAATCGGTTTTCCTAATTCATAATGCTACTGTCTAATTAAATCTAGATATCGTATCCTAAGTTATTCGGTGGTTAGGTTTAATTAACGATCGTATCTTAATTAAACAAAACCTAAGGGAAAGTCAGGTTAATTATTAACCCACGATTTATAGTTGTTAGGAGAGGTTTGAGAATAACAAATCTATGAATTAAGATGTAGGCCGAGATTAAACAAAAGAACCTGTCTCTACCGAATTCTCCACTTTTATCATTTTTTGCATGTTTTCTTTAATTTGTTTTTATTAATCTAGTTTCAATTTATTTTCTTATTTGAAAAATCCAAACCCCCCCCTCCCAAACCTAAACACCGATTAATTTCATTCATAAACTTTGCACACTTTGTGGAATCGACCTAGACTTATCACTACTATAATAATAGTCTAGGTTTTATTTTGACTAGCATTACAATATGCTGTCAATTTAATTATTAATACATTTAATCATTTACACTTAGCGATTAATAATATAAAAATATTTAAGACACTCAATTTAATTTCTTTGCTTCCAAATTATACCTAAAATCATATATGAATTAACTCAAATTTCAAACAAAACGTTTATACAATATTAGATTTTTTTGAAAGATTTGACACATTTAAATTTTAAATTAAAGTGTTTTTAAAGTAAAAATTGAATTTTAATTCAATATGATTAGAATACTCGCGAGTTAGTTGACGGAAAGGTGGGAACGTCACACACATGATTAGCCACTATTGAATAGAAACCTAAAGCAATTCAGCAGGAACTGATCATTTTGGTGAAGCTCTAACAAACAACTAAGCACGTAACAAAGCTATAAATCAACAATTGTCCACTCGAAACCATGTATCCACGGTTCTCTAGAATTTTGAAGACTAAAAATTGGTGGGGTGCGCCAGGCCCTTGCAGTAGTGTAAGGCATGGACGACGCACGAGGGCTCCAGTAGCAAGCTACTGAGACGAGTCCTCTCCCTTAAAAAATAGATTTAATATCATGTGAGCCAATGGCTCACGTATCAGATATTAAACTGATAAGAACAGATACTACACTTGATCTTAGCCAAAAGGCCGAGAAAGGTATGCTTTCCAACGTTGTCTATGCTTTCGTCTTATACTTGCTTTTGACTCTTTTGTTTTCTCTCTCTTACAATGTGGGATTCAAACGTAAGCCTCATCCCAATGTAAACTTGTATTTTTTGGAAAACGAATATACTCTTGTTTTTATATATAAACTAAAAATTTAAATAATTCGAGTTGTTAAATTTCTATAAATTAAATAAAAGGTTTTTTTTTACAAAATTAAGATTAGAAAAAATTTCAATTAAGGCTCGTTGATGTATACTGGATTATAAACTGATTACATATTCGTAATTCCAAACCCTCACCAAACTTTTACTACATGCATAACCCTTATCAATTCAAGGCCATGATGTTTTTCTACCCTTCAATTAGGATAATTATTCAATACTCCGAGAGCAGATCACCTGTCTAATTTATCCTGTCTTATTCTGTCCAAGAGTAAGACGACATCGTTTTTACTTTAAAATTTCCAAGCTCGCATGCACGGCAGATAGGATATCAAGTCATCAAACTTAAAAAGCCAAGCCGCCTACCAACTTGACTTGGAGAAAGAAACATGATATAATGTTCAGATGGACTTTTGAATGTACAGGATTATTATTAAAACATGTTTATTATAATTCATAGACATTATTATTTTTGTTGTTCATATTAAGTGTATATTTAGTATCATTTATTAATAATAATTATAATTTTATTATAATGATAATTATGGATTAATAAATTATATTTCCATTATAATTTTATTAATCCTTTTGTTATATTGATTATTACAATAATAATGAAATTTGTTATAATCAGTAATTTTC
>JAOSBM010000003.1:24681406-24693232 GCA_027568955.1 Erythroxylum tenue
CATGTATAAATATGCCTCCAATTGGAGAAGAATATACACAGAAAATTAAACCTCAAATACTCTTTACTTTGTCAGGTGGTGAATCATATGAACCATAAGAATATTCCACTAATTCAATTTTTTTTTAAAAATATTATCTTAGATTTTGATTAAAATATAATAAAGAAACATACACAACATGTACATCTGACGTGAATCAATCAAATGTAACTTCGTAATAATCTAACCCAAATTTTAAATTCAATCTAATATATTTATCTTAAATTATTAATTTAAGTTAATTTTAATTAGTTTAAATATAATTTAAAAGTAAAGTTGAATTATAATATCATTTGTTGTATTTATTCTAAAATTTAAGAAAATGGTTTTTTAATTATTTTAAAGAATAATTTTTTTTATGATTTCTTATAACATAAGAAATGTTTATTTCTTTTATCCTAATAATAGTATATTTAGTATGATTGTAAAGTAAAATTTTCAGAATGTGTCTATGAATCTCTATTATAATAAAAGTATGCATTATAAACACAAATTGATATCTAGAAATGTCACAAAGTGAACACAAGTAGAAGCAAATCGAAACTACAGGCTCATAGTCCTTTCTATACTTTATTTTTTTTAATTTTTAAAACTTGTGCAAAAATGTATTTAATTGAGTTTTAATTTTAAATTTTTAGCTTCTTTCTATTTTAAAAATTTATGAAAATAATGAACATAGTTTTTACTCTCTATTTTCATTTTCGTTGTTTTTATTGTTAATTAAATAAAAATATAATATTAAACAACAAAATTTATGAAATATTAAAATTTATGTATTTGATAACTAATATTTAAATTTATATATTTAAAACAAAAATAGTCAAAAATAAAATATAAGCAAAATATATAATTCGTTATAAATTATTCCAAAATTTCAGTCGAATTATAAAACTTAGCTCTATAAGTTTAAAATTTACCTATTTCTAATAAATATGCATATTTTTATTTAAAATTATCTGAAAAAAATTAATTATTTGTTTAATAGTAAGCTGTTACTATTTGGGAATATAATGAATTTCCATAATTCATTTATTTATATATTCTATAAGGGATAAAAATAAAATATCATTACTAAATTTTAAAAAATATAATATTAATAATATATTAATAATGATAAGGAACTAATTATTGTATTTATTAATAACTATCCTTATTAAATATAAAATTATAATTACAATATAGTATCTAAAAGGATTCATTATTTTTATTAAAAACCTATTTTACGTTATGTGTATGAAAAATAAATTTTTATAATTTCTTATTGCATAGTCAATATGCTATTGATGATAGATATTTTATAACAAATAAAATGAGTTATTCATCTATTTAATAAAATTTGTTTATTTTCAGCTACAATTTATTAATTATTATTTAAAGTAAACATTATTGAAATCAGCCCGCCCTCTGTGGGTTGAGTCGTAAAATGGAAGCCGTGGGCAACTGTATCTCTTCTTGGACAAAACAAAAGGTATAATATTCGTATGCCCGGCGAAGCATGACCCATGTGCTCTCTTCCTTGTTTCGTTCTAATTAAACTACTGGAGACGTCCTAAACTAAGGTACTTAATGGGGATTCCTCAAGATTTGTATAGAACCCTGGTCAGCTAGTATTGGGTAGTTGACAGTTGTCAGCAGATGCCCTGTTTTATGCTTTGTTATTTAGTCCACTGAGGACAATTTGAGCACCCTGTTCAAGATCCTGCTTTCTCATGAATATTTACTACCATAAATAGCTGGAAGTGGTAATTAAACTTGTTAGTGTTTGCTCTATTAGTGTTCTTCTTGTGGTAGTTAGTTGTTGACTTGAAGGTGTTGTGTGTGTGTGCGTGCCTTTTTTTTTTGTAACTTCTGATTACCACCTCGTAGTAGTATCTGTAGCATCTCAAATTTACGGTTATCATACTGTTTTTTAGCATCTGATGTTGCTTTCTTCTTGTCAAGAAAGTCTTATATTCAATTCTTTGCTTTATTACAGGTTCATAGAAAGAAATGGAGGAAAGATGTGCAATCAAGAAAGATGTTACTGAAGTAAGCTTTCTTTGTGGTTGCTTTTATATCTCTCTGTTTGCAGTCTTAGTTATAATAGTCCAAGTTATAATAAGCTTTATCACTTATATGATTACTTTGCAGTTAATAGGTAACACCCCTATGGTATATCTCAACAATATATTGGAGGGTTGTGTAGCTCGTATTGCAGCCAAGCTTGAAACAATGGAACCTTGCTTCAGTGTTAAAGACAGGTTTTTGATGAACCGCACTTCGCTTTAGCTTATGTCTCAAGTGAAACTCTTATCAATAAGCTGCTCTTTCTTTTCATGCAATAAATTGTAGGATGGCCCATAATATGATAAAAGATGCAGAAGAGAAGGGCTTGATAACACCAGGGAAGGTCAGTAAGACAACCATCCCCATCTTAAAAATTGTGGAAATGATTTTATGGTGCATGTAGCTCTTTCTTAATCACAATGTTCAGAGTTAAAATTTCACCTGTTCATTAGGAGTGTAGATGGTTGTGTATTTGCCATTTCTGATAAAATAATTCGTGTCCTCTGAAGACTGTTCTTATTGAGATTACCAGTGGCAACACTGGCATTTCGATGGCATCAATTGCTGCGGCAAAGGGTTACAAATTAATCTGCATTATGCCAGCTTCAAAGAGTATTGAAAGAAGAATTCTGATGCGAGCTTTTGGAGCTGAACTGTACCTCACAAGTCCAACCATGGGATTGGATGAAATTTTCCGAAAGGCTAATGAGATATTGAAAAATACACCAAACGGCTACATGCTCAATCAGTTTGACAATGATGCCAATCCTCAGGTAATCTTTCTGCTCATGTTTTAGTAAAATTGGTATACTAAGGAATTTAAGAGTCAGTTTGTTATGATTTCTGTAGATTCATTATGAAGCCACTGGGCCCGAGATATGGAAAGATTCTGGAGGGAAAGTTGACGCCTTTGTGGTTGGGATTGGGACTGGTGGAACAGTAACTGGTGCAGGGAGATTCCTCAAGGAGAAAAATCCCAATATTAAGGTTTTCTATGCTGTTAATTTATGAGTCTATCTTGCAAACTTAAAAGATGAAGCACAAGCTACAGCCAGCTAGTTCTCCACTGCTATTATGATGTTCTTGTTTCCTCTGCATCCAGGTTTATGGAGTAGAACCAGCAGAAAGTGCAGTCTTGAATGGAGGAAAACCTGGTACCTTATCCTTTTCTCTATGCCTAATTGATCTTCTAATACAGTAGATTCTTCCACATATGAGTATGGTCGTTAAGTTTGGATATTATCACCTCGCAGCTGTGCGCTTCTCGCCATCATTAAATGGTGTTGTAAATCATGCCTTTTGCTTTAACAAATGCCATATGTTTCAATAAAACCAACTAACTTAGAATGCGCCTTAGAATATTGTCGTTATGTTTTAATCTATTCCTTCTTTCAATTGATTGGTATCTCATCCTTTAAAGATGCAAAAATGTTGAAGGTAAGCAGTTTGGTAAATCTGACAAAATGCAAGAGTGCATTTCATTATGACAGCTCTCAGTTACATTCCTTTATTTATTACTGAAATATTCAAATATGCTGAATTGTCTAGCTCTTGTATATACACAATCAAAGTACAGTATAAGACACCATGTCTGCTCTGATGACTGGAAGCTAACTCATCTTGAATCCAATCATTCTGAAATTTCTTCTTATTTTGAACTCCTACCTCTGCTATCTTTTTCCTTTTTAATATTGGATCATTGTGTATAAATTTATTTGATTTTGGATTTTCTATCATAGATAGCCAAACTTGGGGTGCTTTGTTCATTTTTACTCTCAACTCACTTTATGATCTGAGCATGAACTATAAGTAATAATCACTTTCGACTGTTGAAGGCAAACATCTCATCGATGGACTTGGTGCTGGTGTTGTACCTCCTGTTTTGAATGTTGATATTCTTGATGAAGTAATTCCAGTAAGTCATTTGTTTCTTCCAACAATGTTATAGTGTGATTACAACTTGAAGTCAATGAACAGTGATATAATCTGCAAAATTCAATCTGTCGAATCGAATTATTGAATGGTATTATGGTCTATGATATGTAAGGGGGCTTATGCGTTAAAAATTTCCTGTATTTGAACAAGTAATGTAATTAGTTCTTTTTTTTTCCCCCTTTGTTCACCTTAGGTATCAAGTGAGGAAGCCATTGAGACCGCAAAACTGATTACCTTGAAAGAAGGTTTACTGGTATGCTTAAAGTTGTTTTAACATTTTTCATCTACTTGGATCTTCCTTTCATACAAAGTGATACTGAATTGTTAATTATGATGACTTCATTGGCCCTCACAGGTAGGAATATCATCTGGGGCCGTAGTTGCTGCTGCTCTAAGACTAGCAAAGAGACCAGAAAATGCTGGAAAGCTGATTGTAGTAAGTCCCGTCAGCTCTTCTAAATTGGTGACTATTAATCATCTCATTGTTTCTTTCAGCAAACTATAAACTAAAAATGGTTGCCTTGTCTGGGTCCAACAATTCAAGTATGTTGTTTGATTTGAATCTAAAGATACAGCTATCTGATTGCGTGGCTTGCAGGTGGTATTTGCCAGTGCTGGAGAGCGTTATCTTTCCACAAAGATGTTTGATTCCTTAAGGCATGAGGCAGAAAACATGACCTACTGTTAAGACCTCATTGTTTATGCCATAATCCACTTGAAGTTAATATTCTTTTCTGTTATGTGTATTTACTGCTGATTTTCTAATAAGTCTAAAGATCTGGAGCTGTTCTTCTAGTGTTGAACCCGATTTTCTTAGTTTGACAATGAATAACATGGGATTTGGAGACAAGTTGAGATCCTTCTTAGTTTGACAATGAATGACATGGGATTTGGAGACAAGTTGAGATCCTGGATTATGAAGTGCATTTCCATACTAAACAGTGAGTGCTCTTTGAAGCCCCTAGTGCTCTTTGAAGCCAATGACTTTGATATATGTAATGTATGTGTTGATAATGCCTAAGCAAAATGTTTTTTTCAGTGAAAAGAGTAATTGATGAATAATTGGGTGTTAGATGTTGCAGCAAGCACAGTGTTGTATTATTTTGGAACCTTTGGTTGTTAGGAGTCCTTCAATTTTGTTTTCTGCATGGCAAGGAACAAAGATATATTCCTATATTCGCTACATAAGTCGTTCCCCCTTACTTTTGTCCCGTCTTGTGTTTCTTCTTTAATCTGCTTCTTCTTTTCTTGAACTGATTGGAAGGCCTGATAATGATTAAGCTCTCTTTACAGAACAAAATCTCATTAATCACGTATACCTGGTATATGCTTTTCATCGTTGTCTCATGAGTTGATTGAGTCCTAGACATACATCACAAGAGGGCCACTAATAAAACTATAATTGTGATGCCGCCCAATGTTTTTAAGTAAATTATGTTTAATATCTTAACTTTTTTTAATAATTGGTTAATTCTATCTTAACTTCTTATTTTATAACTTTACATATTATGACTATATTTATGAGTCCCCTTAGAACACTCTTATCGATAGAATTTAATTTTACTATAGTATTCATATTAATATATATTTTTTTAAAATATATATTTCTTTGAAAAATTTCCAAACGAAAATGGGCAGAAAGCAACCACCTTGAAATGAAGCTTGCCAAAGAGTCTGGAATCTGCCACTCACGAGCTGTAGAAACAGATGTTTAAAGTCAAGGCTAGGCTGATAAATGTATTCTATCATGTTGACATACAAGCACGATAATGATATTATTTCTTTTGCACTCTGTTGTGACAATTAACACTTAAATGGACAGCTTTGTATTGATATTTGACCATCCTACACAGCTTTTTAATTGTTATTGGGTGAGAGATAGATGGACTAGTCAATTGCAATTTCTTCATCCCATACCGTGAAAGAGAGACAACACAATAGCCAAAACCAAAGTATAAGAATAAAGCTAACACAACGCTTTAGGGCATACCTTTCTCGGCCTTTTGGCTAAGATCAAGTGTAGTATCTGTTCTTATCAGTTTAATATCTGATACGTGGGCCATTGGTTCACATGATATTAAATTTATTTTTCTAGGGGGAGGACTCGTCTCAGTAGCTTGCTACTGGAGGCCTCGTGCGTCGTCCATGCCTTACACTGCCGCAAGGGCCTGGCGCACCCCACCAATCCTTAGTCATTAAATCTTCGAATTTCCAGAGAACAGTAGATGAACGGTATTTTCGTCAATGGGTTCTTAGTCTAAGATTTGTTCTAAAATCTAACCCTACCGTTGATTCTTTAGCTCTCACAAAGCATTCCATTTTTGAGTCTGGTCTTCTCTCCTCATCAGTATCTTCAGTGGTTACCCTCTAAATTCTGCCTTAGATTGTGCCTTGAACTCGAACTTACGCTGAATATATGGAGTTGTTGAATGTTTAAGAATGATACTTGACCATCTGCAATTTTGCATTGCCACTTACGTGCATTTGGAGTTGGATTCTTTTTTATGATTAAATGGTTCGGATTCATTTTTAGTGACGTGAAGAATGAACACGACACAGTTGTTGGAATTTAGAATATCTTTAACCTTTTGACATCTTATGCATTAAATTGTAAATTGTAATAGATGTGTCCCAGAAGGTTATGATCTAGCTTACCTAAATTATTCTCATGTGAAAAAAAAAGAAAGTTGGACTAAATCTATAAAAAAGCGTCTAATCTCACGCCTGAAAAGTTCTCATTCAATTAATTTGAAGATATAAATGGATATAAATATTTATAGTAAAAATTCAATTCATTTATCCTGTTGAATTTTAGAAAATCTTTCTTGTATTATCATCCAAACGTGAAACTTGCCGAATCTAGGTCATCCATTTTACAATTATCTTAAGACTAAAAAGCATCAAATCTTGAAGGAGACTGAATATATGGGAATCAAATCTTTTATTTCAAATACCCTGTTTTAATCCTATTTTTATTTCAAAACGGTGTAAAGAGACATTAAACAACGTCGTTTAGATAATTGAGACAAAAGATCTCAAGCTGAATACACGACTTTTATTTTGGTGACACTCATAATTATGATATATTCTTTTTGATCACACTTTTAATAAAGTATCGTAAGGTCGTAAATTCCAAAGAGAGAGAATTCAATATCCACCTAATGAGTAAAGTTAAAAAGAAATTAATGTATGATCGGTCGCAACTAATCTCTAAAAATTAAATCAAGTAGTCTTCTCATAAGCCCACTTGATAACCAAGCCACTGTCTAATCTCTAAATTTAAATCTTACTCTTCTCATAAGCCCACTTGACAACCAAGCTTATGATCCAAGACCCAGCTGCTAAGCTTATGCATGTAATCCACTGCTTCCTATCCAGCTTCTCAGTGCCTGCTACTTTATTCATAACCTCAACCGTTAGAACTTGAACCAAAATTATGATCATAAGCACCACTAGAAACATCTTGCTCTTCTTCAATCCTTCCAATATCTTCTTCTTCTTCTCCATCAGCCTCACGTTAAGTAGATTGAAAACTTGACAAAGGACGAAAGTGTTGAACACAAGGGTATTGGTAACTTTCTCAGTCAAGCCAAAAACTTGGGTTCCCTTGAACAGTAACGTCAATAGGACAATTACCTGGTAGAAAGCCTGAACAGATAGGTTAATCCACATGAGCGTACTGATCATCAATAGCTGAGATTGGTTCACAGGAGCCCCCCTGAGCATAACATCATCGCTAGGTTGTGCTTTAAACAAGGCTAGTGCGGCCACTATGTCAACAATCACATTAACCCACAGTATCTGGAATGCACTCAGAGGGACCTCTCCGAATGAAACTGCTGTAATGAAAATTAGGACAAAGGCTGCGACATTTATTGTGAGCTGGAACTGAATGAACTTGCCAATGTTGATGTAGACACTTCTTCCCCACCTTATAGCATTCACCAAAGAAACGAAGTTGTCGTCCAAAATGACCATGTCTGAGCTATCCTTAGCCACTTCAGTGCCATGTATTCCCATAGCAATCCCAAGATCAGCTTCATGTAGAGCAGAAGCATCATGGATTCCATGGCCAATCACAGCCATTCGAGAAGGATTCTGCCTCATGCTCTTCACCAGCAGACTCTTATCACTTGAAGATGATCTTGCTATAACTTTGATTTTGTTAATCTTCTCCAATCTCTCCCTTTCTGAGTAGCTTCTGAATTGTTCTCCCTCCACTATAGCTGTATCGTTCTCGCCTTCCTGAGGATTGAGAATCCCACACTGTTTGGCCACAGCTATTGCTGTATGCACATGGTCTCCAGTGACCATTATAACCTTTACCCCAGCGTCTTTGCACAATTTTACGGCTTCTCTAACTCCTTCACGACATTGGTTTTCCAATCCCAAAAATCCCAACAAGGTGAGTTCAGTTTCTTCAAGATTATCGCAGAGTTGTACACTATCTTCTGCATCTCTTTTATGGGCAAAGGCGATGCAATGAAGGCCTCTCTTTGCCATGCCAGTGATTATGTCCTCAAGCGGCTTCCTGTCTTCGTCAGTCATAAATTTAACTTCTCCATTCCTGTCATAGAAGTTTGAGCACATAGCCAGTATTAATTCAGGAGCTCCTTTCCAATGAGTGTGAATTTCCTTCTCTTCCCTTTTCCTAATCAATACCCCGCTTCTCTTCTTCTCAGGATCGAAGGCCTCAGCATGTATTACCTCACAATTTGTCTTTATTTCGCCAACTCTTGGACAGTTTTCTGACACTGCCCAAGCAATTATTTGTTTCTCAATCGGGCTACTGCAAATCTCAGGATCTGACTCAGAAATTAGCCCTCTTACAAACAAAGAAGTGTTTAAGATTGCACCTTCCTTAAGCAGGCGCTCAAGTGCAATTCCTTCGATCGAAATGTCATCATGGTCCGAAATTAATTCTCTTCCCGGCCAAATCTCAGCAACTTTCATCTCATGTTCAGTAAGAGTACCAGTTTTGTTTGTGCAGATTACGGCGATCTCACCCACTCTTTCACAAGCTGAGACTTTTCGAATCATAACATTACCTTTCTTCATTTGCTGGAAGAAATGGAAGAGAGTTAAAGTAGCAGCCAGTTGCAAACCTTCGGGGATCGCTAGTTCCACAACAGCTACAGCAGCATCGATAAACATTGCGATCGTCTTGAACATATTAAAAAGCTTTGTCTCTCCACTATTAAAGAAGAGCACCAAGAACACAATCATTGCCACAGCCAATCCAACGTTACGGATCATAGAAGCTATACCGTGGAACTGCACTTGAAGGGGTGTGCGGTCGTCTGGTTCTCGGCTCATAGTGCTCATCATCCTACCCCAACCAGTGTTCATGCCAACTGATGTAACTAGCATAGAACCACAGCCATCAATCACCTTTGAACCAGAAAGCAAGAATGGATTGCCCCCGACTGTGACCACAATCGTGTTTCTCTCTCCAGTCACCACAAACTCCTCCACCTTTAGAGAAAACCCCTTCAACAGTAAACCATCTGCAGGTATTTGATCACCTACCTCCAAAAACACAACATCACCGACCACAACTTCAAAGACGAATACTTCACATAGTCTCCCACCTCTAAGAACCGGCACCTTGAAAACGTTTCTCTCGTAAGAAAGCTTTTCCGATCGTTTTGAAAAAAAGAACCTGCTTGTAGCAGATAAGACAACTACAAGCAAGACAGCGACAACTTCGAATACACCTTCATACCAATTCTGCTTTAGTCCATGCTCGTAAATTTCAAATCCGAGGGAGATAAAAGCACAGACTAACACGATTATGGAAGTCATGCTCTTGAGTGCTTCAAGGACAAAGAAGAAGAAGTTCTTGGTGGGCAGTCTCTTATAATTATTGGAACCAAAGTACCGTTTCCTCTCGTTGAGATCTCTCTCATTGCCGGAGATGCCTTTCGATATGTCACTTCGAAGAGTTGCAGTAAGTTGATCAACTCCTCCTTCTCGGTTCAGGGACTCCAAGCTTTTGTCCTTGACCATGTCAGCTAGTGTTTTTGGATTGATATTGAAAGGCGGGATTCGGTTCTCATGTTGGGCAGCATCCCCAGGAACACGAGCACCAACTTGGTAGAGTGGCAGCATATGGCTGAGAAGATATGCGCTCAAAACCAAGAAACAGGAATTCTTTTTTATGGAAATGATCTTAACCTAGATTCTGTGCAGGAGCCCAGGACAACACAAAAATGTCTGCTATAGGAAGATTTGTAATGGATCTAGGATATAAGAGGGAAATAAAATTGGTACAGGAGTATATAGAATTTCAATGTTCAGATATGTAGACCAACCAAAAATGAGTACAAGATCTGTGTCACGAAGAAAGCAGAGAGAAAGAGAAGAATAGTGGTGAGGGTAGGTTAGATTGAACATGGCTATCTTTAAAGAAGAAGAGACGAAGCTTCTCAGCAATGACAGGACGTAGTCACTTCCTTTGTTGGTCCATGCAGGTCAAATGAACCTTAAAAAATTAGTGTTTGAACTCCAAAACCCACGCATAACCATGGTCCACCCATCTCATCTGGGTCTTAATTAGGAGAGGTTTTTGGGTGATCCAACTGCTTTTTCTTTTGTTTTATTCTCGTTGTTGCCATTTTTGACTTGTTTGCTACAATCATGTCTTTAGGTCATCTGTGTTACGAGAAAAAGACAATGGTTTTCCTGTCAAAAAGGAAATTGGTCCTTATACTGCTTTTCGAGAAGAGCATGAAATTTACGAGTTTAGATCTACTGTTTAATATTATTTTTGTCTTATGAGATTGTAACTATTTATTTTACAGGACTCACACGAAATTTACACAAAATTTATGCGAGACTTATATAATTAAATGACTGAAATTTATTAAACATAATAAAAATTATAATATTAAACAGAAGATCTGAATTCGAAATTTATAACCAAAAGACTGACAAGCAAGGAAGATATAAGAATGGAAGCACACATTTCCGCAATGATTAACGTATATACATTGCAAATTTTTACTGATTAGAAATTGATACTTAAACATCACTTTCGTTGACCTTGATTTTGTGTTTAAAAAGAGGCTCACTAATATATATATATATATATATATACATATATATATATATATATATATATATATAGACATTGCGTATAGGTTTAAGTCGCCTCTTCATATATGTTTTTAATTACAGAAAATATAAAGTATAACAATAAATTACTCCAAAACTCTCATAAAGGAATGCACC
This sequence comes from Erythroxylum tenue, assembly GCA_027568955.1. Taxonomy (NCBI): domain Eukaryota; kingdom Viridiplantae; phylum Streptophyta; class Magnoliopsida; order Malpighiales; family Erythroxylaceae; genus Erythroxylum; species Erythroxylum tenue. The sequence goes on from JAOSBM010000003.1 coordinate 24,692,660, forward strand.
CATGTAACATGATCCACCAATCTATATATGGTCCACCCATCTCGTAGAAATTAAAAGATCTTTCAGTGAACCCATGTTTCTCTTATTTTACTCCTTTTGGTCGTTTATTAACGCAATGATTGTTTGTTTCTAGAAGAAAGTTACCTGTTCCTAAAAGGATTAAAAAAGGACTCGTTAATTGGTGGAGGCTTCCAGGAGAATTAAAAAAGAAAAATCCAACAAGTTTATCCCGTTAATTCAAAGGTCCAGGGATAATAAGTTAAAATGAAGATGCTGCAAAAGAAATTTTTAAATAAAAATTTATAGATATGGTATTAGTGATAAATCCATAATTTAATTAAATAAAAATAATCAAGTATAAACTGTTAGACTATTTAAATGTCCCATGTAATTTATAGATTGAGTCCCATGAAACGCACCTAAGATAATGGTTATTGGGTATTATAGACTGAGTTTCAAATGGGTCACGGACCCTTTTCCTCTCTCTTCCTATTAGTATTACCCAAAGGACATGTCGGTTGGTGTTGCTATATAAGGCTTAGCAACTTATGAAAAGATGATGATTCTAAATGT
>JAOSBM010000003.1:24700172-24713223 GCA_027568955.1 Erythroxylum tenue
AAACCCTACTTTGCTTAGCTTTCAGCTATCATCGCCCTCACCAAAACTGACTTGAGCGTCAGAGGGGCTAATCGGGACACAACCCCCGACGTGCCTTCTTTGTTTTGCAGGTATCTCGACGTTAGCTTCACGACGAAGCACAGTCAACTCATGGATCCAAACGGCAACATACAGTCCGGTCAGAATCTGGCTGAACCAATGATGATGATGATGATGATGATGATGAAACTATAACTAGGAATGTTCAATCTTATTCCCAAACTAAGCATGTCCAAGCTTATTCCTAAACTATAGTATAACTTCTGTTAAATCATAAATTGTAAATAAGCTGAATATAGAATTACAGATAAGATTTTTCTAAGAATGGATTAACACTCCAACAAGTAACGACGTCCCAACAAACCTATTGTATCTAGTAATCTAAAAGGTTAAGGAATGGTTGAAAGAATTGGGGTGAAGATGCTTTGTTTTGGAAGTAGTTGGAGTTCATATTTTTGGAAGAGACGTAATGCATTTTGTCATTAGCATCCAAGAAATCGTAGTATTGCATATAATAAAATTTTGTTAATGGAAAAAAGCAGTGTAGGATGGTCAAATGTCAACTTATGACCGGAGAAAGCTTCAAGGAAAACAAAACAAAGTTGTAATCAATGATCAAAACTGAATACAAAAAAAACAAAGCTTTTATGTATTCTATGCATAATATAATACATTTATCAGCCTGGCCTTCACTTTGCACATCTTCTTCTCTTGCTCAGAGTTGCAGATACCAGACTCTTTGGTAAGCTTTATTCCAAGATGGTTGGTTATTACCCTTGTTTTCTGCTAGTGCTTCGCTTAGAATGCATGCTTCAAGTTATTCAGGTATCAATTTTTTTGCATTTGGAATTTTGGAGTTCGCTTTCTAGACATTTTAACATATTGAAAGATTCCCGGTAAGGTGTTCCTCGGAATTGAAACGTTTTACTTGTGAATTGAAACTGGTACTTGTTTTCCTGATTAACGAAACTAGCTCAAGAGATCACATCACAGACCTTTTTATGACAGTTCTTTGTCTGCCTGCAGTTAACCTCAGAAAATGGAGGACAGGTGTGCAATAAAAAAGGATATTACTGAGGTATAATTTGCTCCTGATTATTCATGGTCTAGTTAGATTTTGTGATCTATTTATCTTCTTCTTCTCATCCCTTTCTTTGAACTTATTTGCAGTTAATAGGCAATACCCCTATGGTCTATCTCAACAATGTTGTGGATGGTTGTGTTGCTCGTATTGCAGCCAAGCTAGAAACCATGGAGCCTTGCTTTAGTGTTAAAGACAGGTACCAACTCTGCGCCGTTCTTTAGTTCTACAGTCTAGTGTTAATGAAACGTCCTCCTTGAAATCAAACCAACAGATTTCTTATGTTTCCAAATGCAGGATTGCTTACAGTATGATCAAAGACGCAGAAGATAGGGGCTTAATCACTCCAGGGAAGGTCAGCTGCAAAAGGATCTTCATATCTTGTTATTTCAACAAAACAATGAAATTCTACCTGTCAAAAAGTCCTTTTATGAATGAGAATGGATGGTTTCACAGTTCTAAACATTTGATGTATACAATTCATGACATAACATAGGTCAAATGAGGGAAACATAGGACAACTAACTAAACTGCCTTTTTTATCTGGTTGTGTTTTCATCAAAATTGGTTGAAGACTGTACTGATTGAAGCTACCAGTGGTAATACTGGCATTGGAATCGCGTCCATTGCTGCTGCAAAGGGCTATAAAGTGATCCTAATAATGCCAGCTCATATGAGTGTTGAGAGGAGAACTCTGCTACGAGCTTTTGGTGCAGAAGTGGTCATCACTGATCCATCAAAGGGCTTTCAGGGTGTTATGGATAAGTCTGAGGAGATACTAAAGAACACACCTGGAGGCTATATGCTTAGGCAATTTGACAACCCTGCCAATCCAGCGGTACTTTGTAACTGTAGCAATGTATTAACTTGATCTGAAGTTCAATCATTGGAATACAATAACAAAATTTTCCACTGTTATCTTAACAGATCCACTATGAAACCACTGGGCCGGAAATATGGAAAGACTCAGGAGGGAAAGTTGATGCATTGGTGTCTGGAATAGGAACGGCAGGTACTGTAACTGGAGCTGGGAGGTACCTGAAAGAGAAAAATCCTAACATTAAGGTACATCATTTCTGAGGTCTGTGTCCTGGTCAATACATGGACCAACATAGGTCATTTTTTTGACGGCAGTGTCATTTCTGAAGAGTTTCCTGAAAGTTTATGTCTTCTAATATCATTGACGCCAAATAATCTGCTGCATTTGTTTCATTTACACCCAGGTGTATGGTGTGGAACCAGTTGAGAGTGCAGTTTTGAATGGACAAAGACCTGGTGAGTCATGGACACTCTGCTTTCACTGTATATTTAACTCAAATCGGCTTTTGTTTGTAACAATCTAGTGAAGTACCTAAATTTTCAGTTGAAGTTAATATGGTTGAGATTTGCAAGCCTGGCCATATATGACCATGAACTAGAAGCTTTATCATTATAAATTCTCTGATAAAATTAAGAGGTGATATGCTTGTTGATGTTAGTGCAGCAGTACAAATTACGAGTATGCAAAGCAAGTTTACTGCAATGGTAGTATCATACAAATATTAATTAATACCTCAAATTTTTACTGGAGATGCCTCCTGCTGTAAACTGCAGGGCCACATCAGATCCAAGGCATTGGTGCTGGCATCATCCCTCCTTTACTGGATACTGACATAGTAGATGAAGTTGTTCAAGTGCGTGCCAATTTCATGTTCTTTCTATCTGTTTTTTGCAATAATAACTCCAACTATTTGCTTCAACTTATTCCATTTTTCTGTCATCCTTTTCTTCAAAAGATTAGTATCAACTGATTGTAGAAAAAAATCTGTTAAAACCTTCTCAGAACCCATCAAGGTATAGATATAAGATTATGCCACTGGCTTTTACCATCATATGCGTTGATGGTAATCTTTATCTAGTCGATTCAATGGGAAATGCTTTAGTCGATTCAATGGGAAATGCTTTACCTCTGTTCAGTTTTCCTACCTTCTTTCCCATTACGAACGCAGTGGATTCGATGTCTAACAACAGATTTGATTTCTGGTTTTGGCTTCTTATTTGTGAGAACCGAAATTTTGTCAGTACGTTTTCTGCTATCTATTTTGTTGTTGTTTCTTCTCTTCAGGTATCAAGTCAAGAAGCAATTGAAACTGCTAAGTTGCTTGCCTTGAAAGAAGGTTTACTGGTAAGACCGCAATTGCTTAGAATTTCATTTTTCTGATATGTAGAAGAGTTATAGTCCAGTTCTTAGAGGAACCCTCGTTTATTCTAATATTAGAGGTTTCCTCTTCCACTATAGGTAGGTATATCGTCAGGTGCTGCAACAGCTGCTGCAATAAAATTGGCAAAAAGGCCAGAAAATTCTGGGAAGCTGATTGTTGTAAGTTTAGCACTGTTCTTGTTAGCAATACTGTTTTGTGCTTTAATACAAATCCAAACTTGCTAGGTCCGGCGTAATTCGTGTGCAGTCGCTTAGGTAGAATCTGGAAATTGTGTTGTATTATTTCTAACTTGTCATTATTCTGTTGGCTTCATTAGGCTGTTTTCCCCAGCGCTGGAGAGCGTTATCTTTCTACTCCACTATTTGATTCCATCAGGCTGGAGGCAGAAAACATGACATACGATTGAGCTGTTAATTTCATGAAAGATTAAGCTATCCTAATGTTGGGAGTGCTTCACTTGTAGGCGTTTTATACTGTCTTATGAGCTGGATGGTGAAACCTCAATCTGGATTTATACCAATGATTTGCACCGAATAAGGCTATAAGTTCCACTACGTAAATGGGAAAGCTTCTAAGAATGTAAAATTGTGATTGTGAGCATAGGACATATCTTTTTTCTTGGCTTATGCCTTATTATGACACCATTTTCTCTAGGAATGTTGCATTTTATTAAAAGAAGAAGAGAGACAAAAGGGTATCAAGTTCTATGCTTTCCTGGTTCCTGATATGATACTGGTATTTCAAGCAATGATACAATCTTGGGTCTGTCTATTCTATTCTGAGCCTGCAGATCACAAATTGGCGATCAAGACAAAGGAAAAAGAGCCTCAAAGTGTGGAATTGCACAGGAAAAACCACTACCATAGAACTGGACTCCGTGATCTGTACACACCACCTGGTGTTCCAGGGCACTGTTTTTGTGCATTCAACGAGGACTAATCTTCCATTAACATATGGGGCAGGATTATTAATTATTAAATAAATGGATTTTTGATTCTTCAAACATTGATTAAGCATTTTTAACCACGTTGATGAGCTAATATTATTCTAACCTAACATTTGAAAAGAGTTTACGTTCTAAATTTTATTTTTGACATATTATTATTTTGTTATAAGTTTTTAATGATAGCAATGAGTCAGGTTGAAGCCTTAACCCTACTAAGCTTGGGAGTGCTCGACCTGAGCCTAAGCTCCAGCCCAAGTTTAGGCTCAGTCCAGGCCTAAGTCCAAGTTCAAGCTCAAACTAAACTCAGTACGACATTTTTTTTTAAAACTTTAAAATGATATTGCAGGCTTAGCCTGAGACTCGATCAATTTGAACTTGATTTGTTGATTTTGGGTCGAGCCGACCCAATTGCTAAGCCTTTTGATTTGAAAGAGGCGTCAAACTATTTGGGCTTGAATTATTTGTAAGTTGTTTATGAGCTCTTGATCCAGTTGTCTTATAGTTTACTTTTATAATTTTAAAGAGTAAACTAAACTACCTTATTTATACTAGAAATCATAAAAATTTATTGGGATAAAGTATTGGAATTAAGGAGTGAGTACCTTAAGTCTCGAAAAACAGTTCATATTGATGGATAACTGGACATTTGTAACTACATATTATAAAAATTGCCAGGCCTTATATAGGTAGCTTGATTGGACCAAATAAAGATTGCAAAAAAAAAATCAATTAATTTTTAATAAAATATAATAAATTAATACCTTTCTATTGATTAATAAAATTTAATAATTATCATATTATTAATTATTGATAAAAATAAATATACATTAAAAATAAATACTTTGTATTCTTATATAAATAATGAGATAATAAAATAGTAAAAAGAATTACAATATTATTTTTAATAAATAAAATTGATTATTAATTATTTATAAAATTATAATTATAAATAATATCATTTGCTAATAATCATTCGTGCCCCTATAATGTGATTTTTCATGCAAAGCACTACATGTTCATAAATTATTAAGTTAACTAAAATTAACGGCACAAATTAATATAAAAAGATTATTTTGGTCATCACATGAAATAAGGAGTTTTATAATATTTTTTAAAGTATAAAAAATGGCATAATAAATGAAACTATAAGAAAAGTTAAAGTTTTTCTTTTAAAACTTTAATATTAATTAATTTACATAATACGTAGAAATTATAAAATAGATAAATAATATTGTAATTTAACATTGACCCTGTTTAGCAAATAACATATTAAATTAGCTTTTAGCTGATTCTATCAGTGGTTAGCTATTAGTAGATTAATATCAGTTGATTTGAAGAGCGAATAATATCAACTATTTATTAAAGATATTTAGTAAATTTAGTTGTTTAGTACTAGTTGTTTATGTGTAAAATGACTTATGAGGGTATGACTTAAAAAAATTTATAAGGACATGAGAATTATATCTTAGTATTTCTTTGAATATTTTCATAGGAATTTAGATTTTAGATATTTAATTTTACAAAAATTAAGTTTATAACTCTAATATAAAACATAGAACATATAATAACAACAACAACAACAACAACAACAACAACAACAATAATTAGAAAATCATGAACATAAATCAACTAGAAATTTCATAGATAATGATACATGCAAACGCAAAATATAACAATCGAAATGAAGTTTAACAACACAATTCAAATAGAGTAAAAGAAGTAAACACTATCATTTAAAGCAAAGGTTTATAATAATATAAGAACCACATCTAACTGTCATTAAACTAGAAGTAATATTATCATGAATAGTTATTATCTCCCCAAGTTCTCTGTTCTTCAATGCCTTCTTGTGTGGAGCTAACTTTAACATCTTGAAATGCATCTAAAGGTATAAATTCAGGATCTTGATCGATATCGTTAAAAGTCGGGTCACCAATTGTACTTTTTCTAATATAGTTATGCAACGTAAAAGCTACAAAAATTTTTATATTTGATCCATCAATAAATACTTAGGCATTTTCTCCAATATTTTCCATCAAGCCTTAAGAACACTGAAAGCCCTTTTAATACTTCTTCTCAATGATTGATGAGCTAGATTAAAAACTTCTCGAGATCCTCTTGGATTTGTATCACAAAACTCTGATTGATGATACTTTGTTTTTGGGTAAGGTGTCAAATATTTTTCTCTTTTCGAATAGCCTTCATCAACCAAGTAATATTTATCTGAGTGTCCATAGAGGCAATATAATTATAATGAATGATAACATAAAAAATCTAAATCATGAATAGCAAATCCTACAAATCTTAAAATTACCTTTCATTGGTTTTCGAAATTTGACTCTCTGATTGTCAATTATATCAAGGAAAATACGAGAATTTTGTGTTAATCCCTCCTAACTTGCTAAAACATACGTGAATAGCAAGTCAAAGTCATATATTGTCAATACATTTGTAGTCGTTATTTCTTTTTATCCTCTATATCGCATTTGATCCTCCTCTACAACAACTACCTCTATACATGTATCAACAATAGCTCCAATGCAATCCTAATATAAAACAATAATCATAAGATGATAAAACAACCTTTTTCAACAAAAAATATAATAAAGGGGGAGGGGGAACATATTCATTTACTTTAAAATGTGGCACATATCTAGCATCATTGATAATTTGTAGTGGAATCTCCTTGAATTCGAGATCTTTTGGTACAGGTATATCCCTTGAAAATTCATTCATGGCACTCAAAACTTCTTTAAAAACTCTACTTACAGTTTCATCAGAATGTTGAAAGTGCTCTTGGGTATCTCTATTAGGAGCACCTTTACTTAGGACATACACGAATAAACCCACTTTCTCCAAAATTGACATCCTATCCGAAGGTCTCAAACTATAATTGCTTTCCAAAACCATGCATAATTGACGAAATGTATTTTGATTCATCCTAAATGTATTAAAACATCGTTTTTCATGATCATTCAATAATTCATTCATCCATAGTTCTTCTGTTAGGTAGGAAGTCATGCATGGTTCTTTGTATATATGGATCAAAAAATACACACCTATATAACCCGCTACAAAAGCCACTGAATCCTAAAGCTCAGTCTCATTGTCCACAATTTGCTTAATTTGTAGAAGTTCCATAATTTTCATAACATTATCATCCATACCTATAAATCAATAAGTAAAATTATATTTTAAATAAACAAGACACTTATATATCTAAATATAAAGAAATAAATAATATAACACGTAATAAAATTATAGATTACTAATAAGATAACATAATATAATAAAATAAGCTAACTAAGTTCATAATGTCTCAAAACATACCATGTCAATATAACTGCACAAATCATAAGAATAATAAACTAAACATAGTAATGCATAGAAAATATGTTTAATGTTTTTTATGCTCCTTATGATCATATATAAACTTTACGAATTCAACTCTTTTTAAATCATCTGGTAAACAGAAAAAATGGACCTTATTTGCAGATCTTCAATCAACATGCAAACAAAGTAAAATTCAGGAGTAGTAGTCTCTAAACCAGGCAAAGTACATAGTTTTCCTAAAACATTTGTAACATCATGATGTGACATACCAACACTAGTACTCTGTGATGCACCAATAGTTATCGTGTTCAACATTTTCATAATGGAAGTATTCATCTCCATTCTTGCACTATGTCTCTCTTAAATGAATTGCACCATATCATTCCTGCAAATCTTCCTACCCTTTTAGTGGAATCAGTTTTTGCACTCTTGTTACTTTGTAAATTTTCACTCTCCAAAAACCTTTTGCATTTTCTTTTGTTACTCCCTTCATCATGTGTAGCTTGAAGGGTAGAAACAGGAGTAGATGCAAGGGTCTGGGTAAGTTCTCTCGACATCTGTCCCTAATCACTAATCACATGGTAATTGTTTAGATAATCAGTCTTATCCGTATTCTCATTATCATGATAGCCTAACAGTTGATGATGAGCATTATGACTATAAGGTGGAGAAAAAACATACACTTCCTCAACTTCTTGTTGTCCTTGTGAAGGGTTAGCCACAACACAAAATATAATCTCCCATTGGTCAAACACCCAAAAAGTTGATTCAATTTACATTCAAACACAGGTTTAAGTCCTTGCTCTTTAAATGCTTTAAAATTGATATTCTCCTATAAAAAAGTTTAAATAACTTAAATATAAATCATTTAACTAACTATTTAGCATTGCCCGCATAGTAATCATGCATTAACATTTAGATTGGGTGTTTACCTAATGATTAGAATAATAAATATTTAATTTTTGGTGCAGAGAAAGCTTATGCTGGGTGTTTGTAGAATTAAAACAAAACGTAGTTATTCTATGCGTGGGTGGAGTGGCATTGGTTGAGTGAGAAGGCTAGGTCTGTGTTGTTGGGCGTTGCTGCTAAATATTTAGCAGAGCTGCTGGTGTGTTGGTGGTTTGTGAGGTGGATGTTGGGTTGTGTCATTGTAGTGTGATTTGGGTGTGTTGATTGTGGAGGCTGAATGTGTGAGGGTCATCTGCTGCTGGTGTGTGGATGTGAAGAAATGCAGATTTGGGTGTGAGGCTGAAGGTTTTGTGTTGCTTGGTATAGATTGGAGACTTTGTGTTTGCTAGTGAAGGCTGGTGGAGGCGACCAGATTTCTTTTTGTTAACCTGCAAAACAAACGCAGTTGTTAGGCCCTCTATCTCTTTTTTTAATTAATAGAGAAATAATCAAGGAAAAAATATAGATAGATTTTTTTTTGAAATAGGGTATTACAGTATCAATCTAGGATACTAAATCGCATAAGGCGAGATTTTGCCTTATGAGATTTAGTAGTCTGGAATTTTAGGGTCTTCATTCTAGGACACGCAATCGCGTAAGGAGAGATGTCACCTTATGAGATTTACTAGTTTGGAATTTTAAGGTCTTCATTCCAAAACACTAAATTTCATAAGGCGAGATCTCGCTTTATGAGGTTTAGAAGTCTGGAATTTCAAGACGCATTTTTCTCTTTAAGCCAGTAATTGTATATTTCAAAAACAAACAAATGCATCCAAGAAAGAACTAAAACAAAATAAAATAAAACTATCATATTTTGGGTTGCCTCCTGAAAAGCGCAATGGGGTTGGTTCTTCTCAAACTTCTTCATATGACAGAAATTCCAAATCAATATTCACCGCGCTGGAAACTGTGATCTCCTCATAGAATGGTTTCAGTCTATGTCCATTAATCTTAAAAAACTTTCCGATCTTTAAACTTTAACAATAACAAATGAACCAAGTCATTTAGAACGTAACTTACCTGGCATAAGCTTTAATCAAGAATTATACAATAACACTTTCTGTCCCACCTCAAATTGTTTCCTCAAGATCATATTATCAACTTGGTTTTCTCTTTGTAAATTTTTTAATTTCCATAAGCATCCAACCTTATTTCCTCTAGCTCTTATAGTTGCAACTTCCTTTCCTCTCCAGCTTTCACCAAATCTATGTTGCAACGTTACATCGCCCAATAGGCTTTATGTTCAATTTTCACAGGTAAATGGCAAGCTTTACTAAAAACTAATCGATAAGGAGACATTCTTATCGGTGTCTTGTAAGCTGTACGGAATGCTCAAAGAGCATCATCCAGTCGTAAACTCCAATCCTTTCAACTAAGATTCACAGTTTTTTTCAAGATGGATTTCACCCCCTTATTCGATGCCTTTTGCTTATCCATTCATTTGCAGATGGTAGGCGGTTTCTACTCGATGAGGCACTCTATACTTTCTAAATAGCGTTGCCACAACTTTGTTGCAAAAGTGACTTCCTTGATCACTAATGATGGCACGTGGGATTCGAAATGTATTAAAAATGTTAGTTTTTACAAACCCTACAACAGTTGTAGAATTGTCAGTTCTAGTAGCTTTTGCTACCACCCATTTGGAAACGTAATCAACAACCAAAAGTATGTAAGAAAATCCACAAAATGAAGGGAAGGGGTCTATAAAATCAATACCTTATACATTAAATATTTCAACTATAAGATTGGGGTTTGAGGCATTTCATTTCGATGAGATAACGTACCTATCTTTTGACATCTATCATAACTTTTACAGAACACATAAGCATCTTTAAATAAAGTATCCTAATATAAACCACTATCCAAAACTTTCCTAGTAGTTCTTCTAGGTCCAAAGTGACCAACACATGTATATTTGTGACAAAAGCTTTGACAGAATTTTGTTCATTTTCTGGCACACATCGCTGTATAATTTGATCAGAGTAGAACTTCCATAAGAATGGTTAATCCCACACATAATATATTGCCTCATTTCTTATCTTTTCCTTCCTAGACTTACGAATGTAACAATGTAATAAGATAAAGTTCCAGTAGCTAAATAATTAACTAAGTTAGCGTACCATGGAATCATACTTTTCGTTTGGAACAATTGCTCATCAGGTAAAGTTTCAAAAATAGGTAAAATATCTTCATCTCTTACTAACCTGCTTATATGATCTGCTACTAAATTTTCCACATCTTTTTGATCCTTTATTGTCAAATCAAACTCTTGAAGTAGCAGAATCTACCGTATCAGCCTCAGTTTGGACTTCTTCTTTGCTAAAAGATATTTTAATGTTGCATGTGATCAGAGTAAACAATAACTTTAGAGCCATACAGATAAGATCTAAATTTATCTAAAGAAAAAAAATTGCTAAACTCTCTTTCTCAGTTATATAATAATTGTACTGTGCAACATCCAATGTTCTAGAAGCATAGAAGATAACTGACTTCTTTTCTCAATCCTTTGTCCTAAAACAGCTCCCATTGCATAGTTGCTAGTATCACACCTGATCTCGAACAGGAGATCCTAATTTGGTGGTTGAATAATAGTCGTACTTGTTAGTAGTGCCTTGAGTTTGTCAAAAGCTTCCTTGCAATCCTTCCCAAAGTCAAATGGAGTGTCTTTTTGTAGCAACTTTGATAAAGGTATTGCAATCTTGGAAAAATCTTTAATGAACCTACGGTAAAATCCTTCATATCCAAGAAAAGATCGAACTTCCCTAACATTTGTATGGTAAGGTAAGTTCACAATTAAATCCACTTTAGCTTTATAAACATGTATGCCCCTGGATGAAATCACATGTCGTAAAACAATGCCTTAATCTATAATAAAGTGACATTTTTCATAATGTAAGACCAAATTTGTCTCAATGCATTGTTTAAGAACCTTAGATAAATGATTTAAATAATCATCAAATGAATCTCTATAAACAATAAAATCATCCATGAATACTTCAATGCAATTCTCAATATACTCAGAAAATATACTCATTATGCATATTTGGAATGTACCTGGAGCATTACAGAGATTGAATGACATTTACCTAAAAGCATACATTCAAAAAGGACACATGAATGTAGTCTTTTCTTGATCATCTTGAGGAACTGCTATTTGATAGTAACATGAAAAACCATCCAAAAAGCAGAAACATGATTTACCAGTAAGTCTTTCTAACATTTGATCCACAAAGGGTAATGAAAAATGGTCCTTTCTAGGTTAAATCAGAAATTTTATCCTCAAGGTGCGTGTTACTTACCTCATTCACACATTTAATAGCTCCACCCATCCTTGTCCCAAACTATTGAGAATTTTTGGCCATAATTGATATCAACTGTCTAGCTGCCTCAGATGTTTTGTTTACCAGAGCTCCTCCACTAGCTGCATCAATTATACTTCGATCCATGGGTAATAGTCCTTCATAAAAGTACGGAATCAGAAGTTGGTCAGGAATTTGATGATGTGGACAGTTGGCACATAACTCTTTAAACCTTTCCCAATATTCATATAACGTTTCGCCCATAATTTGTCTTATCTCATATATCTCCTTTTTGATATTTGCTACTTTTGATGCAGGAAAGAACTTCTCCAGAAACATTCTTTTCATCTCGTTTCATGTTGTTACTGAGCCAGGTGGAAGATAATATAACCAATCTTTTGCCTTATCTTTCAATAAGAACGGAAAGGCCCTGAGATTAATTTGTTCTTCGTCACCCCTTAAAGTTTCATTCCAAAACAGACAACATAAAATTCTTTCAGGTGTTTATGCGGATCTTCACCTGCAAGACCATGAAAAATGGGCAATAAGTGAATCAAACCAGATTTCAATTCAAAATCTACCTCAACATCTGGAAATTGAATGCATAAAGGTTGTTGATTCAAATTCGGTGCAGTTAACTCCCTCAATGTTTTGGGGATGAGATTTGCTATCTTTCCATTTGCTTCTTGAAAATTAGAGTCTTCACCAATTGTTAAATCTACTTCAACGTTCATGTCTGAAGGTGAAGATGAATGGTTGTTTCCTTGCTTAGTCTCTACGACGCGTTGTCTTCTCAATTTCTAGATTATATTACAATTTACCTATCTGAGAAGCACGAGTCATACAAGACAAGAGGTTAGCAGTAATTGTAAAATAAAAAGGCAAAGAAACTATGAAACTAAAATAGTTCCCTGACAACGACGCCAAATTTTGGTTAGGTTGTTTAAGCCCCCAAAATAATTCCGACTCCCCAAACTTTTGTAGTAGTCGTAGAATCAGGTCGAATCTCTAAAGAACTAAACACTAGCTTCTTAATTTCAATTAATAAATGTAAATGGGGGGGGGGGGGTTGATTAAATGACTGATTAACTAAAATTAATACGAAAACAAATTAAATCAACTGAATTTAAAAATGAGAAAGTGAAGATTACCTAACTCCGATTCAAGGGAAATATCTCATTTAATTGTAACATTGATTATTAGT
>JAOSBM010000003.1:24717869-24728256 GCA_027568955.1 Erythroxylum tenue
AAACCTCTCTTTCATGCTCATTTTCTTAATGTCTGCATAATACTCTTTAAACAATTCCTCATTTTCTTAGTAATTCTCGTCTCTTGTTTATTCTGCATGTTTTTGAGATGGTTCTTCTTCTTTAAATACTTCTTCCTCGACTTAATTGTCATAACTATTTGAATTAACCTAATTGGACCAAGTCAATTCATTGGTTAATGACGATGTTGACAACGATGATAATGATAGAAGAGGCAAAGAGCAAACCAAGTGTGAATTGTGTTTGAATAGGATTTTTATTTCTGTTATATCCTTTTCCAGATTTTGCTCAAATTTATAAGTTGAAAGAGCATTGAATTGTTTCTTTGATTTATATTCTGCCCGTCTTTATCGTGATTCAATTGGACTTTGAATTCTATTGATGCTTCACGTAATTCTCTAATGAATATCATTTTGAGCCAATTTGTCATAATACCAACCAGGGTACACATTATCGAAAAGAAAATATTTTAGATATCTATCATTTAAATACAATATACTTACAATTAAAAAGATAATATGCAAAAAACTAAGAAAGCAAGAATACAAATAAAAAAAATTGAGATGAAACAAAGAAAAGAAGAATCAAGAATCAAAGCTTGAAATGAAACAAAGAGAATAAAGAGTCAATAAATCAAAGATTGAGATGAAACAAAAATCAAGAATCAAAGATTGAGATGAATAAATAAGAATACAAAGATCAATTCTAGTATAGAAGAAATATTGATGGAATTAGTCTTCGGAAAATATGATCGAATCCAATACCAAATATTATAATTAAAACTGGTTTTGAAATTATTATATCAAAAATTGAAAGGAAAAGAGGAAGAATAGAAGAAAGTAGAGTTTAGAAAATAAGAAATGCTAGAGAGAGAAGAAAAGAGAGAAAACAAATAGATGGAAGCAAGCTTCTTGTTGATTGATTACTCTTCAAGTATTAGAATACATCTTTAGTATTACTCTTATGACCAATCACATTTTAACTTACAATATGCATATTTTATATTATTTTTATTTGATACCAAATATTACGATCAAATTGAGTTTTAAAAGTATTGTATCAAGAATGGAGGAAAAAAAAGAACAGAAGAAAGTAGAGTTCAAAAGAGGAGAAAAAGCAAAAAAAAAAAAAAGGATAACAAACTTCTTATTGGTTCGTTACTTTTCAAATATTAGAATACTTCTTTTATATCACTCACATGATTGATCATATTTAAATACAAACTATGTCTATTTTATATTATTTTTATATGGATCACATAGACCTTTCAAGATTTCAGAAATTGATGACTTCATGGAATGGGGAGGAGACGATGATGTGACAAGCTATTGTACATGGAATACATTCACCTCCAAGGATGCCATGGGTTCTCAACTTTGGTCTAAAACAATCTGCGTTAGGAGAGATCGGGTCAATCATTGTTATGCCCGGAGTTGTCCAAAATGAAAGAAAGGGCTGAGACTTGCTATATCATGGGACTGGGAGCCAAAGTACTGGGGTAAAAGTATAGCAACAGAAGCAGGATATATGGACATGTTAAGGGCTAGAAAGGAATTGGAAGCATTTGGAGAGGGTCAAGGGGCTTATTTTTACAGAAAATAAGGTTTCACAACAGGTATTGGAGAAACACAACAAATATACTTCTTCTCACAATATGCCATACAAGAAACACAAGAACCGATCTTAAAGACTCCAGGCAACAAGAAATCAGGCAGAGACAGTCGCATAAGAAGAGATCAAATAGAAATGATACATAGAAAAATCGCAAAAAGCATCTTTACTCACATTTGCAATAATTTTCTTTTTCAGTTGTGAAACGACAATATCCCCTTTATCTTTAAAGAGGTACATAATAAGAAGTTTGAGTTTCTTAATACAGGCATAACACAGAGGTCCAACTGTACAAAAGTGCTGCCACTATTTTACTTGGGCAGTAACAGCAGCTTTTTACCTGGCACAACCTAAACCATCGTCTACAGCTTTACTTGTATTTTCCCTCTCATTTTTCTTCATCTTTTTGTGAAAATTTAATACAGTAGCCTCACTTAAAGGCAATTAAGAGAATTTCTTGTCTATTCACAATTGGGAACTTGGAATGTCTCAAGGTGTAGAATTTACTTGGATGTCTTGTTGCAGGGGTAAGTTTAGCTGATCAACATGCGACGGGATGATAAGTCGCTGTAAAGGCTTGAGAGCTGCTGCAAGCTCTGCAAATGAAGGGCGCAAGTTTGGATCGCTGGAAACAACAAAACATTGACAACCATTAAGCAATTGAATTCATATTAGGAAAGCGATGTAACTTGTAGTATACTTTAGAAATGTGTATCTTATAATCTTACTTCTGCCAACATTCCCAAATTATCCTAGCAACTAAGGGATCAATTTCCTTGGGTATTTCAAGGCGACGATTCTGGAAACCTACTGCACCAACGACTTGCATTGGGTTCATCCCACTCCATGGCAATCTTAGTGTTGCAAGTTCCCAGAGAATTACTCCAAAACTATATACATCACACCTGTACATCAAAACAACAAACATGCATTTATTATAAAAGTACTCCGAATTGCTTCGAGGCAATGGCTGACATAAATTACTGTTAATTCCCAATTTCCACAAGACATTCCTGCACCACTTCTTTTTGTCTCAATTCCACAAGCTACAGTCAACAATTGTGACTTCTATGATGCATCCTTCAACAAAATATAGCACCTGGAGGTATCACTAATGCAGCAATTTAGGGATCTCACGATAACCTTAGATGCCGCCATCCCTTCAGGAATTTGCTGAGATAAACAACAGCAATGTCCTGGTCCTTTTGCAAATGAATTCAAAATAAAACACTTTTCTACCCTAGCTTCCATACAATAACATTAATGCTTACAAGAAAATCTTCAAATATTTCATTGTCTTACTAAAATTCATCTACTAACAAGTAAAGAGAAGAGGCCATGAACCTAATACATTGCTTAGATCAGATGGAACTACAAGAAATGAATTACATATACATTAGAACAGAACATCAGCAACTCACTTTTCATTAGATGGTTCATTGCGGAGAACTTCTGGAGCCATCCACTCAGGCTAACAGAATAAGACAGAGTCAGAGGTTAAGATCAGAAATGGAAGTTTCTCTAACCACTGAAAGTTATAAAAGATAAATGGAAAGGGAGGGGAAAAAGAAAAGGTAAAAAAATCCTCACAGTTCCGGCTGTTGATTTTGATGACAAAAAGGTGTTATGCTTCAACCGTGACAACCCAAAATCACAAACCTGAAAGACAGTAACAATTTGTTAAGAAGAATGCCTAAAATTCAGTCAGTTTCTAGAACAAATGACTGATTATAGATAACAAAATGTGTTAGACTAGCAAAAGCTCAAGAAACATTATCCTCTACTACCCCAGACAGATAAGGAAGAAAAAACAAAACCTCAAACTCTGCCCAATAACTTGTATAGCAGTCTCAAATACGCCAACATTTCATCCTTCAGCGGAAGGTGCATCATTTTATAGCTATATTTTGAAATAATCTATAGAATTACAAACATGTATACTTGGATTCAAATTTCTGTAATCACTACACCGTTTATTTTGGAGAAATTATTCGTATCTAAACAGACTTCTTTAGCATAGAATCTGTCAACCACTCCACTTGTTCTTTGTATCAATGTTTTCTTTAAAATGAGAAAAGGAACAGAGTTGATAGGCAAAACAAAAATTATGCATCCCATGACTATGTCAACGTTGATGTTTATGAGGTCTAATCCTGAGAGGAACCAGTTGATTGTTTAAAATATTGATAGATAACAGTAGGGTGTCGAATATCCTATTACAAAGCCCAGCTTGACTTGAGCAGTAAGTAAACGCACCGGCGATCTACTGATTACTCTATTGAAAATGTCATGGAACAGTCCATGTATCAACAAGAACTTGGCATGCCTATAAAGCAATGAAACAGAACAACCATATACCTTAACATTCCAGTTTTTATCAACTAAAAGGTTTGGCGATTTCAAATCCCGGTGAACAATTGTTGGTGTACTGGCATGTAAGCAATTCATTCCCCTTGCCTGAAAAGAATAAGAAGATTTGAAATCTGAAAAGTGGATGTTTAATAAAGATCTAAAGACAAAAGGATTGATAATTGCATACCACATCAAGAGCCATCTTTATTCTGCGCTTTTCGTCAATTTGACAATTAGGACGATGAATAATCCGATACAAGCTTCCTCTGGAAACCAAACATAACCAAACAATATGTTCACAGAAAACATTTGCAATTATCAAACTAACCATGAACAACACATAAACCAGTTAAATCAAGAAAGTATGAAGTGACTTTCTATTTTCTTGGGAGAAAATGAACCTTACTGAGAAGATAAAAAACAGCATTGGTGTATCAAATAATACCTTGGAAGAAACTCTGAGATAATAGAGAGGTTAGGAGGACGAGTCACAGCACCCATGAATAGAACGACATTGGGATGGCGCAGTCTACGCATGATTCGCACCTTTATATCACATAATAAAACAACAAAAAAGAACTGTTTAAAAAGTTTTGAGCTTAAAAGAGACTATCGAGGGGGCTATCTCTGATATATTAGATTAATTCCTCAAGTCCTTTTTGCGTCCCAAGATACAAATAAACAAGAAATCACAAAAATTACTAATACATACCATCACTAACAATATCAAAGTCAGTAAGAAGATAGCACAGTTATCAAAACTTTGTCCAAATTTATCTCCACTTGCCCATAAGGTCCAAATTTTATCACCACTAGCCCACTCAGAGTAGAAAAATGAAAGAGTTAGCATTCAATGACAAGGCATAGCAACCAGTCAGATCTTACTTCCCTTACATTCTTTCAATCTTTTTGGCCTTGTAGCGGGAAAATAACAAATGTAAAGCCCCAATTAGCAACATATGAGTTTGTATTGAGGTAAACTTTGTTTACCTCTCGCTTGAATTCAGCCAAGGCAGCACCTGAGAAATCTTGGTCCAAAAACTTCTTTACTGCAACCTCCTGAATAAGCAGCAAGCCATCATACATAAGATAAAGCTCATGAATTAACTTCTTAATCCTAAAATGCAGAAAAGCAAGACAGTAAACCTATAGATTAAAGACACTGACAGAAAAATCGTTAGGAAAATGACAAGCTTAGCATTAAATGGAAACATTCATTACAAGAGACAGACTTGAACAATAAAACCAAGAATGCTTTCTCATAATAAACAAATTAGCTTAATAGACATGTTCAGGTTCAGACATTTTACAACCACTTAATTATAACCAATGCTTAAACTTGTGAACGTCAAGCTTACCGTTCCATTCCAATCAGCACGGTAGACCTCTCCATATGAACCTACACACAAGAAACATGATTGTGAGAGAGAGTGACGGAGGGAGAGAGATAGATAGATAGATAGATAGATAGGTAGATAGAGAGAGAGAGAGAGAGAGAGAGAGAGAGAGAGAGAGGATGGGATGGGACTCAAAAACTTGCATTTATGTAGATAGATGCAAGTAAGTATAAATGACTGATATACATGAAAATATTGCAATTTTGGCTCTGGTAATGTCATCAGTAACGTATTTCTAATCTAGAAAAAGGGAGTTATTCTTTGAAGGTGTAAATCTATAACATATTCTGCTTACATAAAATGCACACAGGAAGGCCACAAAGAAAGTTAATAATCATGGCAACCAAATTTCTAATCAAATTAAATATCTCAGATCAAGCATGGTATTACCTAGTCCAATCCTTTCTCCTATAACCAGATGCTCCCAGGGAATTTCACAGTCACCTACATCTGCATCATCCAATATTTGATCAACTCTGTTCATTTTGGAGTCCGTAGGCAAACTTGGACTTTCTGGATCTTTTAGTTTCAGATTGGGCACCATGAATCCGACATGAATGTGTTTTTCACAATCATGAACAGCTATTTCACTACATTCATGCTCATTAGCCGTAGCTTCTGCATTGTTTTGTGAATTCATTGCATCAGTGGAGTTATCTTCTTGAGGATTTGTGTTGATTTCCTTACCTACTGACAATTCATAACACAGACTTGTAGCAGATGCCGAAACAGAACTAGTATTACATGAAGAATTTTGAGTGTTGCCACTTCTAGATGAATTTGCTTTGGTGGATGGCTTGAAAGCCTGAGAATATACATTTTCCGATATGGTAGAGCTGGTGGAAGCTACGGATGACTGATTATAATTATTCGGTTCTCGATTAATTCTTGGATACATGCCATCCATATAATCATACTCCTTTTTATTAGAAACCTCATTATAAGCATAACGATTCTTCCACATCAATGGTACAGGAGGTCGACCAGGAAGAGGATTCTTTTTCTGTCCCTGAAGCTCAGACTTATTCTCCGAAGGTTTATATTGTATAGCACCTTTTCCAGTTCCTTTAATATGAAATGGATTAAGATCTGCAAAAAGGTTTTTGGAATCCTCCACATTCTTTTCACCATATGGAACCACATTAACATTCAGTCTTACACCGTCACCAACTGCATGGGTACCCCGACTCCCCTTGCACAAAGAATTCCCAACAACAGAGGAGGAGAAATTGCCAAGTTGATTATAAGGAGCTCCTTCATTTGATAAGCCTGAAGAACTAACATCAGAGTCACAACCAGCACCCAAGAGCGAAGGTGAGGACACAGCATTTGATGTTCCAACAGAAGGTAAATTGCAATTCACTGAGGAGGTCTGACTAGTTCCTTCACCGTGTAATGGCTTTATTCTACTGTAAGCAACTCCAGAGTCGTTAGAGGAATGCAGGGGAGGGACTTTACCTATGTTTGAGTTGTAGGGTTTAAAGGTAGTCTCCTTTGCACTAAGAATATCAGCTGGTATAAGTGTCCCAGGAGCTGCCATGAGATCAACTAAAAACTCCCTGAAGGCATAAATATATGTTAAGTGAGCACAAGGTAACATAAGGACAATTTCCAGGAAGCTCATAGTGTGTGTGCAAACCAGACAACAAAGATTAAGAATGTGTTTTGATGGCTAAAGCTCTAGCAAACCCTCCGAATATTATTAGCTGAGATTGATGTTACATGGGTTTAATTCAGCTAGAAAACGATCTTCTTTTAATCAGAATAACTCTAAAAACTGATTTGACTGCCAAGGACTTATAGTTTTACGATTTTTGTCCTTAAGTGCAATTGTTATTAAACCTCAGGGACCATTCTGTAGGTTTCTCACATGCAAAATAAGCACAAACACACACACACACACACACAAAAGGGAAGCAAGCTGGAAACTAATTCAATGTTAAATTTCAAAAACAATCAACTCCAAAACAAACTACACTTCTCAATAGTCAATCCACACATTGAAAAGGGAAGAAAAAAGAGAAAACTACTATAAGAGGAACAAGCTATAACCTCTCATTCTCTAACTTGATTATGTTGACAGCATCATCCTCAACACCGGTGTAATGACTCCCCTTCACCAAGCGACAAGGTAGCATTATATTGTCAGCCAATACCTACATTAAATGGAAATGATGTAAAACTTCCAAGTATATAGAAGATTATGACGTCCTAGTAATAACAGAACCTTCAAGAGACCGCATACAATATTTCAGAAAATGACACTAACCTTGAAAAGCAAAGCACGGTGACGAGACAAACCAATATTAATGGACCCAATAGGCAGTACACTTGTTTGAAGAGACGTTCTCAACTGCACGTTCTTTTCCATCCACCTTGCCAGCATAAGATTTGCATCTTTTACTGGCCCACCCATGTGTAATGTTACAACTTCAGCCAGACGTTGAACCAACATTCCAATTTCAGTAGGAGGGCAACTAAGGGCAATACATTGTGCTACTTGAACCAACTCTTCTAAAACATGATCAAATTGTCGGTTGACTATTACTGCTTCAAATCCAGAATTCCCAAGGTTTGTTTCTAGCTCTGTTAGAGATGGCATTTTTGCATGAAGAGCTGAGCTTGTGGAGAATAAATCGTAAAATCCATCCACTACTTTCTCTTCATAATCAAGCACATTATATTCCTGAGTAACCAAATTGACAGAAGTTGAGATGAATATAATTCAGACAAAAATAAATTGTTTTGGGTACATTCTGACGATGATAGCACAGAAATCATAATATAAGTACAACAACATCAGCAACCTAAATAAAATTGGGAGTCTACGCCACACTTCAACAAGAAACTTAAGACAATTGGCCCAACCAACATAACTTTAGAGCAGAAGCCGCTGAATTTCTCAAGGAACTGCTGCATCTTTGAAACGGAAATTGAGGACTCAAGTATACCACAAATAAACTGATTTTTCATTGACTTAATAATATTTGACCAAGTTAAAGTCCAGGTTTTTAATTTCCAAGATAGAGTCGCCTAGTCTGAGTTCTGAACTACGGGAAAGTTGTGCTCAATATCAATTGCTAAATGAATAAGACAGACTACATGCATGTCAGAAGGATGCCAAATCGTCAACCCCATGTAAACAAAATATTGAAATGTAAGTAACTGAAACAACAAACAATGTGGCAACACAATTCATTTAAGTTATACCTGTGAACCAAGATTAACTGCAACATATAGATAAGCATTTGAAAACAATCCTATTGCTCAAAGCCAAATGCTCCATATTCACAACCAGGTTCCCAATTTCAAGATTTGATTAGAATAATTAACCATGGAATTTAGACAAACTGCCCAATTAAAATCTCAATTGAAACAAAAACAAAATTCAGGATTATCTTTAAACTCTATAGGAATGCCCAAATTAAAGTCAGCCTCAACAAACCAACAGTTGACTCGACCTCATTTCCCCCAGTCAACAGTGTAAATTCCAAAATTTGGGAGCATAAATTGACCTAATCAGCTGCGACTCAGTACCAATTCAAATTCAGAACTATTAAGCATCAACGATCAGAAAACAAGAATTGAACACCGGTATTCAGTATAATTAACTCGAATTTCCAAAAATTGAACTCTTTCCGCAGAAACTCACACCAAACTCACCCAATACTGCCTCGACAAAGCCTCCGCGTCAGCTTCACCTTCCCCTCTCTCCACATCGATCGGATCATTATGATTCCCTCCTAAGCTCAGCAGCGTCGCTTGCCGGATCTGATCCTTCTCCGGATCATCTCTAAAATCCGAATTCGACGCGCTGATCGCCAACGCCAACTGCATCTGGAATTCCTCCTCTGACGAGAAGTAATCGGAAAGACTGTTGGCGGGTGCTGCCAACGACTGCGTGGTCGTGTTGGTGGTTGTCGGAACGGTGGCCGTTGGAGACGGGGAAGACGATGGCGGACTGGCCGGAGAGTTGCCGGAGGAGGCCACTCGATGATCGGTAGCACATGATGGCGATGCACCGGCTTCGTTTGACCGGTGTGGCTCGTGATTGCTGCCTATGTGAAGCTTCTTGAAAATGTGCTTCATTGTTTTTTCCTCTCTCTTCTAACCTTTTCTTCACTTTCTCTCACTCCTGTTCTTGTATTTGTTTTCAGTTGTAAGTAATTAATTTTTTTTTTCTCTTTCGGTTTCTCGGCGTTTCTTTCACTTTCTCGTCCTCCGTGTGTTTGGGTTTTGTTTTTCGAGGGAGAGACACTTACAAGGAGACTCCTATTTGTTGTTCCGAGACAAATACGAATAGGGACATAATTTTGGTCGAAATTACCAAACGTTAACGAGTCAATGAGACGAAGGTATTGCGCTTGCGTGGCAACTTAGATATTGTTAAGGGCGTGTTTGGATGGAGACGTATGAAGACATAGAATTTGTATGAATAATTCAAGATATTAATTAATCCATGAATAATGATACCAATATAAAAAAGAATACAAATTCAGTATTCATTCAATTACCTATTTATTAGTGGGCCAACAATAATTAATAAGTGAAGTTTATAATACCAATAAGAATTATTTATTTGTGATTTACATAAACACTTACAATTTAAATAAACAAGAATTATCATCTATTGAAAATAAAAGGCATTTTAAATATTTTTATTTTACAATTTGATTATTTATTAAATGATGGATTGGTTAAAGAGGTTTCTTCTTTAATATTTTTCACTAGATTAAGATAATAACAATAACATTCCAGTAAAAATTTATCTGAAGCATGAGATTCGGGAAGATCCAACAATACACAGTCTTACCCATAATTAATAGATCGACTGTTAATGATAAAAATACGAATATAATTTTTTTGACGATATTTGATTATAATGAAAGAGGGTATTTAAAATGAAATCCATATTTTCCTTTTGACATTGGTTATTAATTAATTAAAGACTTTGGTACTGTAGTGGAATAAGCTTATTTGTAAATATTTAGTCAAAGAAATCTAAAAA
>JAOSBM010000003.1:24772945-24783146 GCA_027568955.1 Erythroxylum tenue
ATCATATCCAGCATACAAAACCCATAGGCATCTGTCAATACACACATACCTAATCTGAATACTCTCACACTTTTTAACCTAACATTATATCTCGTATGTGCTACATAATTGATAACAATATCTTTTAATTCTGTTATGGTTCTGAACTCTATTCCCAATCTCCACTTATGTGCAACATTTGTAGGATTGTCCCTAAATTTTGAACTGGGTCTACGTAAAGCTTCATCTACCTCCTCTCCACTAAGATATTCATCATTACTAATAACACTACCACAATCTGTTGATTCAATTTCAACTAGATGATGGTCATCTGGAATGTCTTCATAAAGAATGATTGGAAATGTGAATCTTGTTCCTCCATATTTTCATCCATTCACATCTAAACCTAATTCTCCATGTTCTCATCCATTTTAACACCCTGTTCATCATCATCATGGGCCTCTCCTCCATTAATACGTAATATGTCAGGAACATGGATAGGTGTTTTTATATGATGAGTTACATATACATCAATAATCCCATGTATTTGCATAAGGTTTGCTAGCCTAATAGAACTTTCATTTGACTCTATAACTCTTAATGACTCCTTAAAGTTAAAACTAGGTACTCTATACTATGCCTTATCAATTTGATCATATCCTACTCCAATCCCATCTCATATATTTGTCTATTACTAATATATTCAATGTCAACATTGTAAAATGTAACAATATCCCCACTAACATATCTGAATTCAAGCTACAATATAAAATATTCACCATAAAAAAGCCTTATACTTCCATATTGAGCCATTAAAACCTGTAAAGCAACTATTAAAAAATAATTTTATTGTCATTAGAGACCCAAACACTGCAATGTATTCACAACAAATTCAAATCATAAAGAGTAAGACACAATGCTTCCACTTTTAATCCAAAAATTAGCACTTTGTTCGTATTTAAAATACTCCAAAGAGATAAAAGAGGCTACTCCCTAGTAAAAGGATATGACATTTACTAAAATAAAGAAACCTCTTTCATCAATCATGGCAATTTCTTTAGTTATTCAGTATAAAGGATAACTTATTAACATCATTCCCAAGAAATGTCCTGATAATTACTTATATCGAGATGTTTCTTGGGAATGATATTTTATACTGAATAAATAAAGTTTTATATATATATATATATATATATATATAATAGGCCAAAGTTGAATTTTCTATAAAAATTTTCAATTTTCTACATTTGATTTCACTGTTTTAAAAAAGACAAGCTTGAAGGCATTACCTG
Source organism: Erythroxylum tenue (assembly GCA_027568955.1). Lineage (NCBI taxonomy): Eukaryota > Viridiplantae > Streptophyta > Magnoliopsida > Malpighiales > Erythroxylaceae > Erythroxylum > Erythroxylum tenue. Next base: position 24,774,217 of record JAOSBM010000003.1, read on the forward strand.
TGACAGTTTCTTATATATATTGAGTTGCTATTGGGAGATAGATTTGGCACATTCCCAACTCCTTTTAGTTTGTAACTGAAACTCAACTTGGATTAATTGTAGTTAGTTCTAAAATGTACAACCTTATAATAATTGCAGTTTCCTTAACAATGTGAAAAGCTTACATCTAAATATTAAAGTGGTAAGTTATTGAATAAAAGACAAAAGACTCCCAATAAACATCATAGTTACATTTGCTCTTCTAACTATTACAATGTCTCCTTTTTTGTTTGTACTTAAATCCGACAACTAAGCTATGAAATCGCATGGGACCTACAAAATAAAGCTATAAACACAAATATTAGGACTTATCACAAATTTGCATAATGCACATAAAGTTTTACACATACTTCTTGTGAACAACAATACATCTTCCAAACAAGACTCTTACCCCAACACACAGAATTTGTTTGACATATTTTACGACAAAAACAAACTTTCATGTCCTTCACAAGTACCAACTACCTACAAGAGACCTTCAATTTGAATATTGATTAACATTAGTTTATACGATTCGCATTGCTATAAACAATATTTGAATTACTTACTTTTGTATTAACACATTCATAAAAATGTTAACCAATGTTAGGCTTAGCATTTAAAATTAGTAAATTCATCAAGGCATTACACTTGGGGCAATCAATATTCAAAATCTATATTATATATAGAAATATCAATATTAATTATATTTTAATCCAATTAAATTATCACATATAACAAATAATATATATTATAGTTATTTTATCGTTGAACATAATGCTTTCTCTTCATAAAATTTAGAATATATCCTTCCAGCTTCTGCTACACTATCAAAAGAACAATAAATAACACCCTTGAATCCAGTAATAACACCTTCACACTCTTCCCATATGAATTATATACCAGGTGCATACCCAATAAAAGCTACATATACTTTATTTCTGGCCATATTTCTTTATCTTGTTACAATATCATTATACAAATGTTTAATTACTACCTTAAATGCAAGGCTACTATGATTTCTTTTCATAAATTCACCCAACAAAGAATTAAATGTCCAAAATGGTGAAGAGAGACTACATCATTACGACACTTATAAACTATATTCCATGGGTATATGGGCACCAGAAACATACCTTTACAAACTAAGCACCCTCACCTACCGAAACCCTAATACAACAACATACTATTTCATAAATAGAAAATCAAGAACAAACCTAATATGCAGGGGCGGATCCAGAAATTTTTTTGAGTGGGGCAAAATTTTATTTTTAATGGGAGCAAAATTTTAATGGGGGCAAAAAAAATTTGAGTGGGGGCAAATTTTATTTTATTTAATAAAAAATTAAAATAATAATATTTTTATATAAATTTTTCTAAAAAAATGTCACTTGCCCCCAATGTACATCCGCCCCTGCTAGTATGCCTAATCCAAGAATGAACCCATCTCCCAATGTCTAATGTCCCCATTGCAGAACAAGTAGATAAGACTGAAACAAATGTTGCTTCATCAGGTTCCATAACAAAATTCAACATCCGCCATAACATATCAACTGCTTCTATGTAGAAACCACATAAGAAATGGCAATTGATGACACAATTCCACGCCACCAAGTATCTTAAGATGATGGAAAAAATTAGAATTACCCAAAGTCGGGGAAATGAAAGAACATTGAAACTAAAATTCCAAAAATAAAGAAAATATCGAAACTGGCCTATTGTGAACGAGGGTGTGAAGTGAGAGCGTGTGAGAAGAAATTATGGATTTAGGTTTGAGAGAACGACAGTGTGAGAGTGAGAGTACGTGAGAGAAGACGAAATTAGGGATTTAAGATGTGAGACTGATGAAGAACAAGCTTTCTCTAAAATCCAAAGTCACAATTTCACAATTTTTTAGTTTTCTCCCAATGACGAAACCACTCCCTTAGAAAGCACCCACTCACGAAAGAATGTTTGTTGGTTTTATGGAGCAATTCACTTCGCGATAGAAGAAACACCACATATGATTAGGGATTTTAGTTTATTGTTTTTGGGCTTATTAACAGAGAAGAGGTTAGGGATTAGTTATAGACTTTTGGGGCTATCGACAGAGGAGAAGAGAGTGTCATCTGATAATAAGCAAAATGACGTCATTTCTTGGTTTTTGGGCTTATTAATAGAGAAGAGGTTAGGGATTTTAGTTACAGACTTTTGCGGCTATCGACAGAGGAGAAGAGAGTGACATCTGATAATAAGCGAAACGACGTTGTTTCTTACTAAGGCCAAGAAATGACGTCGTTTCGCTAATTAAGAAACCGTCCCTTAATGACGTTGACATGTCTGATTAGTGGGGGTCCATTGACATATGGTAGTGCCACGTCAACTAAGATAACAGTAAGACTAATGTCGTGCTAGAAATGAAAAAAAATTGAAAGCTTAGACATTTTATTATTACTTTTTTAAGTTTGGGCTATAATGAAAAAATTGATGAAAGTTTGAGATTTTTTTTATAATTAACCCAAAATTCTATATGAAGTTAATGTATTATTAAGAACAAAAATGTAAAAAAGACCATTAGGATAAAGGCCTAAAGCATTGTTTAGGCCAAATTAAAGCAAGCACTACAATATGAGTTTAATTGAAATAGTTTAAACACATTACAATATTCTCTTATAAGCATAATAGCATTAGAATTAAGCCCTAAGTAAATATGAATCCCACCAAATCACTGAATTGCTAGATAATAAAAGGTAAGAGATAAATATAAGCATACACTTAAGTTAAAATAAAAAAGCAATGAAATGATTATTAGATTCTAAAAACTGAGCAAAATAGATAACACATATTACAAACTCCTAACTGTAGGCATTGGGTCACCAATTAAATTTAAACACAACAGTTATTAGTCAACCATTCTTAAGTGATACATCTAAGTAAAAATTAAAGCCAACATTAATTCATTCTAAGATAAAGGTGACCAGAGCAAAATGATGGACCGTACAAAAATTTACTTAAATAAAGGTGGATAAACATGAAGGCAAAAATCTTAATATTGGAAAAAAATAGCAAAAGTTTTAAAGTTAACTAGACAAATCAAGCTAACCATAAAGCAAATAGCAAGAAACTGAACCATTAACTTTTAAAAGTAAACACAATTGCTACACTCACTATGGTAACAAAATCCTTAGAAAATAACCACAAAATGAGCCCCTATTTTCTTAGCATAACTTTTAGATGGTATCATCATGTTATATGACAAGGAAAAAAAATTAAACAAACAATATAATTAGATTCAAAGTTTTTAAATCTTTATAAGATAATAAAATGAAAACCAAACAAGGTACTTAAGATAAAAGGAACCTTAAAAGACAAGACTAAATGTCATAAGATGACTTATAAGCCAAACGCATTTAGATAAAATGTTATGAGAGGACCAATATACCAAACAAAGTGAATCAAGATCATTGGTACTCTAAGCTATAAAATCATTATCATCATCATCATCATCATCATCATACCCCGAAAATTTCCGTATAGAAGCAGGGTCTAGGGGGCCTGATAGTACGCAGCCTTACCCCTACAAAGTAGAGAGGCTGTTTCCAAGTACCCCACATGCATATGAGACATGATAACAAAGATACAGATAAAAAGGACAATCAAGTAATAATAGTAATAAAAAATACAGATAAATATAAAAAGTAATGAAGGATAAGACAAATAATAGTACACATATTAATAAGAACACAGATACCACATATAACAGTAAAATAAAAAATAAAGATATTATTATTGACAGAATCTAAATAAACGACGGGTAATAAAAGGGTGATAGAGATACGTTACAGTATGGGTGACAAGGTGTCAATAAGCGACGCCGAATTTGCAGTCTGTGACGTGCCAAGAAGAGACTGCTCCCTCTGCTGGCTGATGCTCTTGGCGCCGGCGACACTACACTGTCTGCAGCTAATCTCACCGGAGGAAGCTCAAACGTTCCCTAATGCTTAAGCCAAACTACACAAACTGCTTGTTATACAGGTTAGGCGCTACAAGAAAACGTACACAATCTAGTAATCTATTTAGAAGAACCCCAACAAAACCTTCAGCCACCGGTGATCAACCACCTGCCCTCCAATGGCAACAAACAGCAAGCCTGATACAACACCTATGGCTGAAAAACCAGACGTAGAAATATACAACATCTCTTGAAAACACTGAAACTTCACAGTTAACCGCAAGTGACGACCCAAACCACTACAAGCATAGAAACAGTGCAGGAGGTGAGTGGGCAGAGAATGAGAGAGATGATGAGTTTAGTGTCCCAAATAGCGAGTTTCAGCTTTCTCTTTGCCACCTAGCTAAACCAACAAAAGAACCTTATATCCCAGGTACCGAACTCAAGAAAGAGGAAACTTTCCTAGACCTAGGAGAGAGATCGTGAAAGCATAGATAGAGGAGTAGAAAGTAGGAACTCAAAGGTTTGAGCTTTATTTACTACTGTGTAAAAATGGAGGCAACAACTACGGTAGTTGCTCCGGTCACGAACCTCAACATTATGTTATGGGCAACGTTACAGAGGCTGAAGATACAACTCCTAAATCGCAAAAATAAATCGTGGTTTACAGACGATTTACACATGGGAAGAAAAAGTCAATTTCCTAAATTAGTTCTTATATTCCTATTCAGATATTATGGCTCATTCTAGAATGTTTTATTTTGGTTGTTTAAGAACTATCTACGTATGGCAAGTAGGGTAAAGGGTTAAAGGATTAGCCTACCCCCCACTTGTAATATATAAACGTTATATTCGTATGGAATAAAGGAGCCGAATTTTCATATTATTGGTTGTGAACTCCTAAAGTTCAGAGATCGAAGGGTTCTCTCTAACGAGCCCTTAGTTCATTCAACATAGGTCGAAGGGGTAGACATTCTAACAAGCAAGGATCTCTGTCTTTTGATCCTATAGTGAATCACCGACCCATAACTCAATCCCAAACACAAGTCCATAACAACTTGGTATCAGAGCCAACAGTTATGGGTGACTTTCAGCTTTTACAACAACAATTCGAGAGGTTTATGCAGATGTATCAAAATGACCAAAAACGTGCGGCAGAAAAATGGGAGGAGCTATCTAGAGAGATAGCAGCAGTCAAATTGGAATCCAAAATTAAGCAGATAGACAGTTGTTCAAGTGGCAGCAAAACAAGCCGGCCAGTAACAGATAACCATAAAACCAGTCGCATGGAGGGAGGCTCATACGTTCCGCGGTATTCGAAGTTAGAATTTCCATGTTATGGGGGGCAGGAGGATCCCTTGTGTTGGTTAAATAGGTTTGATCATTTTTTTCGTCACCAAAACATACCTAAAGAAGACAAGGTGGGGTTGGCATCTTTTCACCTTGAAGGTGACGCGCAATTGTGGTTTTTAAAACTAGAAAGGGATCGGCCTAACTTGAGTTGGGGCGACTTCAAACAGCAATGCAACTTAAGGTTTGTCCCACCTATTCGTAACAATAAACTTGGTGAACTAGCTAAACTCAAACAGGACGGGACAGTCATAGAATATCAACGCCGTTTTGAGCAATTGTCAGCTCGCGCCGGTACCTTAACTGTAAAATACAAGGTACAATTGTTCATTAGTGGGTTGCAAGAACATATTGCGGTCGAAGTGGAGATTAAAAATCCATCCGATTTGACTAGTGCAATGAGTCTCGCTCGTTTGTACGAAAGGAGTGGAGGGGGGCATAAAAATACCCTCCCACCGGTTCGACGCAATACCAACCTCCCTAATCCTATCAAGCTGCCAGCAGTTAAGCGTTTGACTCGAGCCGAGATGGAAGACAGAAGAAGCAAGGGACTTTGTTTCAATTTCCATTAGCAATATGTACGTGGTCATCAATGTAAAAGGTTGTTTGCGTTGGAGATTTGGGAGAAGGATCTATACCTCGAGGAAGAAGGTAGTGGCGATGAGGAGCATAGTGAATCAGAAATTTCCATTCATGCGATTACCGGTATTCGCGCACCACAAACAATGCAAATTTCAGGAAGCCTAAAAGGAAAGCCTTTGCTCGTGTTAGTGGACTCTGGGAGTACCCATAGCTTTGTGGATGAGAGCTTGGCGCAACAATTTAGGATTCCGGTGGACCACCTGGATAGGTTACAAGTCGTGATAGCTAATGGAGAACGTGTTCGTAGCCCAGGTATATGGAAGAAAACTCGATTACAACTGGGTAATCAACACTTTAGTGTGGACTTGTTTGTGCTACCCTTGTGTGGCTTTGACGCTGTATTGGGTGTGAATTGGTTACGCACTCTGGGTCCGATTACATGGGATTTTTCAGTTATGAAGATGAGCTTTACAAAGGACGGTCGTGCGGTAGAATTGGGAGGAATCAAGGATAGTCGCCAACCATTAATCTGATATCGACAACACTTCCGGAAGTAGAGAGAAATTTGGAAGTGCAACGATTGTTGGCTGAATTTCAACCTGTGTTTGATTCGCCGTCAACTTTGCCTCCTAAACGCAACCTTGATCATCGCATTATACTCAAACAGGGGACAGGTCCCATTGTGGTTCGCCCTTATCGTTATCCTCATCTTCAAAAGGATGAGATTGAGATGCAATGCGCGGACATGTTGGCAAGAGGCATCATTCGTCCAAGTCAGTCTCCCTTTTCGTCACCTGTACTCTTAGTGAAGAAAAAGGATGGCAAATGTCGATTTTGCGTAGATTATCGAGCGTTGAATGCCAAGACAGTGAAGGATAAATTTCCCATCCCCGTCATTGAAGAGTTACTAAAAGAACTACATAGTGGTCGATTTTTCACTAAGCTGGATTTGAGTGCAGGTTATCATCAAATTTTGATGCATCCGGAGGATGTGGAGAAAACAACTTTTCGAACTCACCATGGGCACTTCGAATTTTTAGTGATGCCCTTCGGCCTTACGAATGCTCCATCCACCTTTCAGTCCGTAATGAATACGGTATTTAGTCCTTAATTGCGTAAATTCGTCCTTGTTTTCTTTGATGATATTCTTGTGTATAGTAGAACCTGGGCTGAGCACATGGCCCATTTGCGGATAATTTTTTCTGTCCTATTGGAACAACAATTATTCTTAAAGCAATTTAAATGCTTCATGACCCAAACTTCGGTTTCCTACTTGGGACATACTATCTCAGCAGAGGGGGTATCAATGGATCCCAATAAGGTGGAAGCAATGCTCATGTGGCCCAAACCTAACACCGCTCGAGGGTTGCGGGATTTCTTGGGTCTCACCGGGTATTATCGCCGGTTTGTGAAAGACTATGGTTCTATCGCCGCTCCACTAACCAACATGCTTCGCAAAAATTCTTTTCTCTGGACGGAAAGTTCTTCTATAGCGTTTGACAAACTCAAGGCTGCAATGGCTAGTGCCCATGTTCTCACTCTTCCGGACTTTTCTCAACCTTTTATTGTGGAATGTGATGCTTCAGATAGTGGTATTGGTGCAGTACTTCAACAAAAGGGTAGTCCTATAGCTTATTTCAGTCGATCATTGGCTGCTAGGCATCAAAAACTACCTGCGTATGAGAAAGAGCTTATTGGGTTGGTCAAGGCAGTTCGTCTTTGGCGCCCTTATTTGTGGGGGCAACCTTTTATGGTGAGAACTGACCATTATAGCCTGAAGTTTCTTTTTGAACAACGTATCATTACGTCCCCACAACAACATTGGATTAGTAAGTTGATGGGTTATCAGTTCTCTGTGGAATACTGGGCTGGGAAACAAAATGTGGTGGCCGATGCACTATCTAGGCAAAATGAAGATCAAGCTTGGCTTGCTGCAATTTCCTCACCACAGTTGAGTCTTTTTGACGATATCTGAAACGAGGTTTTGCAATCCGAGGAGTTACAACAGTTATCAGCCCAAATTCAAGCAAGGACAATAGATGAAAAATGGAAAGTGCATGTGGGGCTGATTATGTTTAAAGATAAAGTGTATTTGCCTAAAGACTCTCCTTTGATTCAAGGCTTACTAGCTGCCATCCACGTCCAACATCATGAGGGATATCAAAAGACACTCCATCGTCTTGCCTATGATTTCTATTGGAGAGGCATGAAGCATGATGTTTAAGAATTTGTTCGCGCTTGTTCCGTTTGCCAACGCCACAAAACTGAACATCTCCATCCAGCAGGTCTTTTGAATCCTCTCCCTATTCCACAACAGATTTGGTCAGATATCTCCATGGATTTTATTGAGGGTCTTCCAACCTCTCACGGTAAAAATGTTCTCTTAGTGGTGGTCGATAGACTCTCTAAATATGCTCATTTTGTGCCTCTATCACACCCTTATACTGCAGTTAGTGTGGCTCGATTATTTTTTGATCACATTTTCAGGTTGCATGGGTTACCTGAGACCATTGTTAGTGATCGAGATGTTGTTTTCACTAGCTCCTTTTGGTCAACATTGTTTCGTTTAAGTGGCACAAAACTATCTTACAGTTCAGCATACCACCCTCAGTCGGATGGCCAAACTGAAGTAGTTAACTGTACCATCGAGATGTATTTGCGATGTTTTACGAGTGACAAACCGAAACTATGGGTTAATTGGCTTGCGTGGGCAGAATATTGTTAAAACATGAGTTTCCACTCTTCTTTGCGGACTACACCCTTCGAAGTGGTTTATGGCCGACCTCCACCTCGTCTTATGTCTTATTGTGCGGGTTCAGCTAAGTTGGAGGCTATGGATTATGAATTACGTAATCAAAATGTTGTTTTGGAGGAGTTGCGTGCAAAGCTACTGTAGGCCCAACAAACCATGAAGGCTTCGTAGGATTCCCATCATCGAGATGCACTACAAGAATATACACAGAATAGGGACAGAATATTACAGACGGAACTTATTCCGTCTGTAATCTCCGACCGAATTGTAATTCGGTCGGTGAGAGTCGTATGGAAG
>JAOSBM010000003.1:24790347-24813666 GCA_027568955.1 Erythroxylum tenue
CAAGGTCTGCAACCAAGCAACCCCCAATATGACATCCATTCCTCCCAAATCCAGCATATACGCCTCTACCTTCAAATTCATATTTCCCAGCTGAATAGGAACCCCGGTACATCTCCCTTTTGTCATCACCTTATGACCATCACCCAACCTGATTCCCATGTTAAGCACGGTCGGCAAACCCAAGCCAGTAGCCAATTTGGGAGAGATGAAGTTGTGGCTAGCCCCACTATCCACTAACACCACGATAGGCACCCTGAAAATTTTCCCTTCCAGCCTCATGGTCTTGGTTTCAAACGTCAGAGCATTATATACTACGAAAACTCCCATAACCCGACACTCCAATGCCACATCGTCGTCGTCCCCTTCATCTTCTTCCTCCATCTCCACTGCAATTATTTCCCCTTCCTCATTTAGAGTCTCATTTTCGTCCAACACCAATCGAAGTTGCCTCTCGGTGCACTGATGCAAGGGGTGAAAACGCTCCCCACACCGAAAACACAGCCCCATTGCCTTGCGGTCCATAAGCTCTTGGTAAGAGATATGACGCAATCCTCGATTTTTCTTAGCTGGTGGCCTCCTGTCGCCGTCGACCCTCCTTACCTGCGACGCCGGAGTTGGCAGAATCGGCGCCTGGGCGTTTGGGCGATATCCAGGAGCGTCGCGGGTTCGACCCGTTCCGTATTCCCCTCCCATCTGCGTTCGACCCATGGAGCTGGAGTGACCCGGGTCCAGTCGACCAGGGTTGACCCGAAAATGGGTCTGGTTCTTAAACCCAGCTTCCCGACGTTGGCCCCATGGACGATGTCGCAATCTCCAACCTTCCTCCCTGCACACTTCCTCTTCCACCGCTCTGGCGATTTTCATCAATTGGTACCGATTTACCGGGTTGAAGGTGCGCACCCTCCTCCTTATATCTGATCTCAGCCCACTCATAAAATACCCCATGAACTGTTCTTCGGGAAGTCGACCGACTTGAGATGAGATGAATTCAAAGGCTTCAATGTATTCATCCACGGTTTCGGTTTGTCGAAGATCGGAAAGTTCCTCATAGGGGTTCTCAAACCTCCTTCCTCCATAACGATCGATCAACGCCTTCTTAAAGGTCTCCCAACTCAAAGCTGCCTCCGTCTCCCGTAAAAGGTTAAACCAGTGGATAGTTGAGCCCTCCATGCTTAAGAGGGCGAGTTTGATCTTTACTTCCTCCGAAGTATGGTGGACCTCGAAGTATACTTCTGCTCTAGTGATCCAGCCGACATCGAACATGGGTAGCTCCACTTTTCGTACCGACATCCTGTACTCGTCCATGTCCGCAGATGACTCCCCAGGTGGTCTGGAGTGTTGCGGAAATTGATTGTTCCGATCACCCAGCGGCGTTTGCTCATTCCTTACTGTATCGCTCCCCTGGCCTTCCTCGGGTCTCTTACCCATAATCTTATTTATCTCCAGCAGTAATGCTCGTTGCATTTCGCCCATCGCCAATCGCATGGACGATTGAATGTCTTCCATTCCCGCCTCCAAATTCGCCATACGAGACTCCAGAACATCTACTCTGTCGGACATCTTAGGTAGCATGAATGGCAAGAGAATTTCCACTCTCCTTGACGTATCCGGCAGGTCGGACCAATGATAGAAAGCTCTATCTTAATCAGATATAGAGCAGTATATTATTGAGTTCCACCAGTAGCTAGCACTGCTATTACAAAGGTAAGTCTCCAATTTCTTACTAAACCAGAGCAACAATGCTCCTCAGGGAGAATGTAGATTCTCTCTGCCCCAAAATGACACCTTACTTCTGCATACCCCCCTCTGCTCTCCCTCCGCACACCAAAAACCCCCCACCTCTCATCCCTTCTCACCATTCTGTTATGCCAGCTCACTCAATCTAACTAACTCCCCCTCTCTACTCTCTTTCTTTCTCCTCGAGTACACTCTCCACACACTAGGCTTATTCCCCTTGTTACCCCTTCCCTGATCGGTCCTAACAACCACATTGGAAACTTAAAAGCCAAAGAGTTCAGCAAAAACGTGGAGTAGCACATGTAGCAAAATTTGATATCAACAAATCCACAGGGCTAAACCTGTCCCTCCAGCAAATTGTACTACTTCAGCAACTCTTGAATTAGACAAAAATCACAACTAAGAAAGACTCACATGACCAGCAAATCTCTACTGCAACACTAGTGCATAAATGTAACCTGTGTCAATCATTATTATCAAAGCTCCTAATTCACGATCTCTAGGTTGTGGACACAGGTGCATCAGACCACATGACTAGGTCTTTGAATGTCTTTGAAAAATATGAGTCATGTAACCAGAAAGTTAATGTCTGGGTCGCGGATGGAAAAGGGTCACCAGCTATTGGACAAGGAAGAGTTTATTTGCCAAAACTGACATTAAATATTGTTCTCTATGTGCCTAAGTTAACTTATAATCTACTATCTATCAGTCAATTAACCAAGGACATGGACTATATTGTGACGTTCTTTCCATCTCAATGGGAATTTCAATACCGGTGTTTGGGGAAGATGATTGGCAGTGCTAAGGAGAAAGATGGACTTTACTACTTCTCAGGAAAGAGTACTCCTACTGAATCCGAATCACCACATAGGATTTCCCTTTCAGTGATGTCAAATTCTGATGTTATGTTATGGCATCAACGCTTTGGTCATCCCAATTTCCCATATTTAAAAATCTTATATCCAAACCTTTTCATTTAGATTTCTTTATATTGTGAGCAATGTGTCCTTGCAAAACAAAGCAAAAATACTTATCTCATACACTCATACATACCCTCAAAACCTTTCCAATTAATTCATAGTGATATCTGGGGTCCCGCTAGAGTTACAAATCTAACCGGTACTAGTTGGTTTATCAATTTGATTGATGATCATACAAGGGTATCTTGGGTATACTTAATGAAAGACAAATCTGAAGCCTATCATATCTTTAAACAGTTCCACAAACTAATCCAAAATGTATTCCAAACCTCTATTCAAGTAGTACGTACAAACAATGGGAGAGAATATTTTTCAACTGATTTTATTCAATATCTCAGTGAAAATGGGATCCCCCACAACAAAATGGGATAGCGGAGAGAAAGAATCGTCGTCTTTTAGAGGTAGACCGATCTATGATGTTTACCAACTTTGTTCCAAATTCCTATTAGGGAGAAGCCATTCTAACTGCCTCATACTTGATAAATCGTCTTCCTTCAAAAACTCTTCAATTTCGAACCCCATTAGGTGTTCTTCTAGAACAATTTGCTCACATTAAGCTCCTTAATTCTCTTCCTCCTAAAGTCTTTGGGTGTACTATTTTCATACACAACAATCAACCCAATAGAAGCAAAATTGACCCACGAGCTATTAAATGTGTGTTTGTTGGGTACTCTCCCACTCAAAAGAGTTATAAGTGTTTCTCACCCTCTACAAACAAATCCTTTGTTTCATATCATGTCACTTTTTTTGAAAAACAACCATAATTCACCAATACGTCTCTTCAGAGGGAGACATCCCATGAAGAGATTTATTGGGACCCAAGCATATCACTTCCTATCTCACAAACCTTCCCACAAAACCCGCAAACACCTGCCATTGAACCTGAAACTGTCCAGTCCAATTCCGTGGGAGAACCAATTCCCAAAAAACCAACCTTAGTGTATTATCGAAGGTCTAAAGCTCCTCAACAGGGCCAATCATTGGACCAAGAACCAGCTCCTAGAGAGACTATGGAAAGTGACTTAGATGTGCCAATTGCACTACGAAAGGGGGTAAGAACATGTACTAAATATCCTATTTTAGATTATTTGACTTACTCAAAGTTATCTTCAAAGTTTAAAGCGTTCACTACTAAGCTTGACAGTGTCAGAATTCCAAGAAATGTACATGATGCATTCCAAGAACCTAAGTGGAAGGAAGCTGTACTTGAAGAAATGAAAGCTTTACCTGATAATAAAACATGGGAGATTGTGGATCTACCTGAAGGAAAAAAGGTGGCTGGTAGCAAATGGGTGTTCACTGTGAAGTATAGGGCAGATGGAGAGATTGAAAAGTATAAGGCTAGATTAGTGGCTTAAAGCTATACAGAAATCATATGAGGAGACATTTGCTCCAGTTGCAAAGTTGAACACAATTAGAGTCCTATCATTGGCTGCAAATTTAGATTGGGAACTCCATCAGCTCGACATTAAAAATGCCTTCCTAAATGGTATATTAGATGACGAAATATATATGAGGATACCACCAGGTTTTGAAACCGAAGAAGGAAGGGGAAGAGTTTGCAAACTAGAAAAATCCTTATACGGCCTCAAACAGTCTCCACGAGTATGGTTTAAGAGGTTCAGTGACACTCTTTGCAGGTTTGGATACAAATAGGGACAAGCTGATCACACAATGTTTGTGAAGTGTGGAAAAAAATTGAAAGAAATCCATCTTGATTGTGTATCGTCCACAGGCGATAACACTAGTGAGATCAATGATCTTAAACAAAAATTGAGGCTGGAATTTAGGGTAAAAGACCTCAGAGCATTAAGACACTTTCTTGGAATGGAGATTGCGAAAAGTAAGGAAGGTATTTTCATATCTCAACGAAAATACATTCTTGATTTACTAGAGGAAACAGGAAAGATGGGTTGCAAACCTATGGGAACTCCACCGGAGAGAAACTGGAAACTCAAGAAAAATGAAGAAGACCCTCCTATTGACAAAGGAAGATACCAAAGGTTAGTAGGAAAACTTATCTATTTGTCACTAACCAGACCAGATATTGCTTATTCTATGAATATTGTTGGCCAATTTATGCACTCTCCAACTCAAAGACATTTAGAGCAGTCAACCATATTCTAAGATATCTCAAAGGCAGTCCAAGTGGAGGATTAATGCTTCAGAAAAAAGAGAAAAGAAGCATAGAAGGTTTCATGGATGTAAATTGGGTTAGTTGTATTGAAGACAGTAGGTCAACATTTGGTTATTATACTAAACTATGGGGGAATCTTGTCACATGGAGAAGCAAGAAGCAGTTCGTAGTAGCAAGAAGCAGAGTTTAGGGCAATTGCACAAGGAATTTGTGAAGTTATTTGGTTAGAGAGGTTGATACAGAACCTACAGATCACCACTTCCTCTCCCACCAAAGTCTTCAGTGATAGTAAATCAACCATCAGTATAGTGAAGAATCCAATTCAACATGATAGAACAAAACATGTTAGAATTGACAGGAGCTTTATCAAATGTGAAATAGAAGAAGGGGACATTGATCTATGCTATGTCCCTACTGAAGCACAGGAAGCCGATATCTTCACAAAGATCATGCCCCCGCCTAGATTCGAGATAATTCTAAGCAAGTTGGGAATGATAAATATCTATTCCTCAACTTGAGGGGGAGTGTTGGATAATTATTTTAGATAAGTTTAGTTAGCTTAGGAGATATCTTCTAGGAGATAAGTTTATCTTCTAGTAGATAAGATAAGATATTCTATAGATAGGATAAGTTAGTATATACGAAAAATCTAGTAGTTTAGTAGTATTAGAATAGCTTATACTCGTGTATAAATTATATATAATCAGAGAAATAAAGTGGCCTTTTCTTCTGATATTTTCTATACCCTCTTGTTTCACATAACAAATACTGAAGCAAGTAGAGAAGCTCACATAGATAGCATACTCCAACACCAAAGTTCAAGACATAAGAAACAAATTTTACCTTCCCAGAGTTTGAATAATTTCGCTAAATATGATATACTTCTCGACTACTGAAGCCTCTAGAAATAGATCTACCAGCACAGGAACAAGCTTTTCCGCAAACAAATAACTAGGCATTCCAGCTACTATAGTTGCTGACTCAGAATCCTGGGATGTGTTATCAACCTTTTTGGTGGATATAGAAGCAATTCCATTGGATGTTTCGGCATTTCCTTTCATATTATAGCCTATCGAAAAGACATAAATGTCTAAGTTATCAGTGCAAGACTTCAAAAACCTATTCCAATAAAGTACTACTAAGCCATTCCGTACCTATACCATTGTCTTGCTTTGTCTCATCTTCATTTTGTGCAGAAGAATCTGATTGGGGAAGATATTGCAAAAGTTCCCTAAGGAGTATTAGCCACATTGATGAAATTAGCTCGGTTGGGCGTATCAGCGGCAAGATTTCTAGCACAGTACGCAGAACAGGTGGAACGTGTCCCTGTAGAAAAGCAGCACTCATTTCAGCAATGCCGGATTCATCTTTTGTTGTAAGTAATTTCTTTAGAATGCCACAAGAATTGTTGTAAATTCAGAAAATATACATACAAATTCAATTTCAAAGTTCTCATTGGTTAGTGTTGTTTGCATTATTGCCATGTGTATGATTCCAAGCATTTGAGAGAACATTCGATCATCAAACATCCCTTGTGCTTGCACATACAGTTCTCCTGTCAAAGATTTAAGAAATTAACATGACAAATAAGCATAGTTGTAAAAGAATTTGCTTTATTAGAGAGCATTCTTATGACAAAAACAACAAAGCCGAAGAAAAATGGCATTTCCAGATTCAAAATAACATAAAGGTGAAAGATGTGTTACCAAGACCATGCAAAATCTCTTGCTTCACCTTGCTAGCTGCAGCACTATTACTGTAGTTTGGTGATTTCTTTAAAACATGTTCATAAACATCAAGAATTGAGCTAAGATAAGGCATTGGCAAGTTTCCCTGAAGCACCAAAAATAAAAGATAATTGTCAGGAAATTAAGGTACTAATTAAGATGAGTCCCTAATACATCAGTAATAATCTTGTTAATTAGAAGCCTAGTTTCAGATTTCATTATTACCTTGAGGGAATGAGAAACAACAGTTGTTTGTAAACAATTTATTGCAGCAATAGCAACCTCTTTGCTACCACTTGAGGTACTATTTTTTACAAAAAGAAGCAGCGACTCCCATCCTGCATCAAACACAAAGCATACAGCATTCACAGGGATATGGTAGCAAACACAAGATCTGCAACAGTATGAAACAACAGGAAGACAAATTATGCATCAGTATCAGACAAGAAGATAACAAACCTACCTGACCAGAAATTGCTTAATCCACTCAGAAAAGGAAAGAAAGATCGCAATAGACGTGCAATTCCACCAAGGACAAGCACAAGCGTCTCATCCCATTGTTTTTGAGCAGTGTTGCGGCTGCAAATTATGAAGGCAAAATGAAATAAATCATGCCCTACATCAATAAAGAGGAATCTGATTTCTGAAAGGATGAATCACCCAACAACATTGCTCGCTTATACCTGTGATGAATCAACATGTGAACTGCTTTACCTCCTCGAGTTCCTAATTCTTTCCCTTGCCATTCATCTTTTGATGAAGTTGCAGCCTATAATAACAAAGATAATGAATAAATATTTATGGAAATATAAATTGCAGTCATCATGAAATGCATCTAAGCACTTTCAATTACCATGTGAGAAGCACGATCTAGTGCAGGGAAAACATAATTCCACAGGCAATCCTCCCACATGCTTTCTGAAAGTTTTTGGCCGTGACTTCCAAGAGTTTGAAACAGTGTCCTGACAGCCGCATTTCTCACCTAAAGTGCACATTACCTTCAGTCATTGTGGAATTGATGACTAACCCGTAAACATATAATTGACACCATTATGCTTCTGAAGAATGGTCCCCAGAAGGATAGAGCACGGGTAGTTTATATCAGCACATATAGAGTGCAAGAACATAGATTGTAACTTTTATTTTTAAGGCTTGTTTCCTGAACAATAAAACAATCCCTAAAAGGCTACCAATTCTTAGAAACATGAACAAGACACTTCTAATCTGAAATCCACAACTCTGCAGGATAGCCTCAGTCAGCAAAGAAGAGGTTGAAATTAAAGATCAAAATCCCCAAATTCTGTCACTCTGAGTTGAGTGAACACAGTTAGCTAGCAGGCTATCATTATTTGCAATAATATAATCGTGGTACTTATCAAGAGAACCCACATACCTCTGGTCGCTCATCAACTCCAAGCCTTTGAAGCAATGAGAAGACAGAGAAGAGCAACTTGTCGCAATCAATTATATTTGTTCCTGGAGTTTCGTCATTCACTTTTTCATGGATGTCAGGACTCTGCTTTTCCCCCAATCCACCATTGATTTGTGGGGAAATGAAATCTGCAAAAGAAGAACCACCATTGTTACATCATACTGTAATTTGCAGAAGTTGTGAAAAATAGTCATTGTTACATCATACTGTAATTTGCAGAAGTTGTGAAAAATACTCAAATAGGATAAACAGGTTTAAGGGGGCAGCTGCACCTGTTTTAACATCTGCTGCAGGCCTACGAGGAAAGCCTTTGACAATAAAATCAGTTGTGGTCCACAGGAGGCCTATTGCAGTCAAGCTAATATTCAACTCAGTCTTTTGAGCACTGTATGCTCCAGTGACATCCACACATCTGCAATGTCCATGTTGGTGAAGAAATGATTCTAACCATTTATAAGAAAGTGAAGCTAAGACTTTTGATAAACAACAAATTAATACAAGAAATTAAAGTTTGCAGGAAAAAGTCATCAATAACGTATCAGTGCAATGCTCTTTTTCAATATGCAACACTGCTCTCACAAGACAACAAGAACATGGAGAATACAAATCCTTTTTAGAGTAAGAATATTACATCAACAAATAAAAAAAGATTGTGCATTGCCTTTCAGAAACTTTGTTATGACGAATAACAAATACTATAACAGCAGTTGATTAAACCAGTCATAAGAACAGAGATTTACAATCTACTACATCCAACTTTCTTTGATGAAGAGCTAAACACGAAGTGCATGCTTAGTCTGACCATGCATTTTATAAATTTTGTGAAGAATCGGAAACTCAACGTGCATTTGGAATTTGGAGGACAAATGGTTAGATAGTGAGATAGGTAGTTCTTCATCCAGTTAATGATAGATCAAACTATATTGTGATACAAACATACACAGACAAAAAAGTATAGAAACTATGACAGGTAAGTAGAAAGAGGTGATTTGTCCTTGTAAGAAGTTAAAAAGGGCTGCTAGAAAGAAGAATTGGATCTTACACATTGAGACACTCAGCAGGTATGGATGTAAGCCCATCACTCATAATGGCACGGAGGCTCTGCAAGCACTAGATCTATCAGGATTTGTTCATAGGATAAAATAAACCACTCTTTCATGAAAGATCATGACAAGTCATATTAGGTTTCAGTCTTTGCAACTTCTAGGAATGACCATATAGAAAATTAAAAGGGTAGGAAGAGATATTAAGAATCCAAAGAGAGAAACTTTAACCATGTTCGATATGGCACTTAATTTTGTCTCATAAAGAAACCAAATTAAGAAACAGGTGCATATAGGACAAATTCACACCAATTGTAATGTTTTACAACGATAATCTCAATAAAAAGTTGTCACAAAGTCTACCGCCAATTATGTGAAACTCAAGTATGCCAATGCAAAGCATGCATCACGTCTGTGCCAGATGGAAAATCAGCTACGTCCAATTTTTCTCCATTGGGAAAATTAGAATTACACTACAAATATATAAATAATAGACTTTCAAGTACAATAATAATAAGTAACTGAACTAAAATCTTGTAGGTCTCCAGTGTATGCCCTTGAAAAAGATTATTAAAGTGTGAAGCATAAGAGCAAAGATGCTTCATGCTGACTTTTAGAACAATAGTAAGAAAAGAAATACATATTTATATTCGCTACCATGTTTCTCTGACAGTTTTGCATAAAAAATGTAGATCAGATTTTTACCCGCAAAATAAATATTGGACAGATGTGTTAGAAGGAAATCACACATAAGTGTAGCAGAAATATAAATACTTCATTTCCAAATGAATAAAGCTTCAAAATGGTTTTACTAACCTGAAATCCAAGTGCAATAAGGTCTTTCTCTGATGCATCTGCGACAGACCTTTAGGAATTGGAAAACAAAAAGGATAAATTAAAGAGACATAATTCCAGTAATAAAGTGTGATCATAATCGGAAATAGATAATAGTGTACACACGAAACCTTAACATTTCAAGAATATTTGACCAACTATAGTATAACTTTTCCCCATGCCTCTGGAAAGAGAAAGAAAAGAAAAGGCAAATGAGGCACAAGTGAGAAGATGCAGAAATAATCTGATAATTAGACCAAACAAATTAAATGAATAATGAATACTTAACAGTTTCATGTTACCTCCAATACATGCAAGAGAATTTTCAACGATCCAGCTCGGACATCAATGTTTTGAGTGGAAAAGTAAAGCACCCTCAGAGGAGATATAACAGAGCATTCGAGAGATCTCAACTCCATATCAATACTTTCCATCTAGAGAGAGGTGAAACCATTATAAACAGGGGAAATTCTAATCTCAAAAACCCCTTGCTAACTATAGAAACAATGATACTTACATTATTATGGAATCTAGAGGTCATGAAATCCTGAAACTGTTCAGAGCCTAAAACAGCAGATATTGATTGATCTAATGCATCAAAACCCATGTTCCGTAAATGTTGATTAGAATTATCAGCAAGCTGCAAATATATTTGGAAAGTCAAGGACACATGCAGTGGTAGTGTACATATGACAAAGAAATGAAATCATTAAATAACACCTCAATAAAGTGATCAACAACATGATCCCACAATGGCTCCACTCCTGCACAAGGAGAGATGAATTTAATAAGTGAAAGCACAATGATTAAGAAGTTCATTTCTCAGTCATGACTTATTTGACTAAAATAGCAGAGCATGAATTTAAAGAAAGATAACAAAGCAACATTAAATTGTTCTAAGCGAGTGTTCTATCGATTTAAGTCACTGATAGTTGATCTCCAAAATACAACAAACAGATCATTAGCTCAGGCAACAGGTACAACTTTATAGATGGCCATCACAGAAATGGTAAAGCTGTTTACTTAGAAAAATTAGGGAATTCATCAAAACCATGAGGAATAGGTTAAATTACCATCCATAGGGGCATAAAAGCACAATAAATTGCAAATCATATCCAAGAAACTAAAACAAATACAAGTATACAACTGCACAGTATCTTCTTTCACCAATTCTTCAAAATGAGTGTCAACACATACTGTGGAGATTATTGACAAGAATGGATATCATCCTTTCCACTGAGAAACTGATGCTTCCAATCTTTTGACTTAAAGTTGGTCCAAAACCACCTGATGTTCCAGACATGCTCTGGTGTGATAATTGACGTAATGCAAAAAGAAGTGATTTAACTGCAGATATGTGCATCAATGCTGAGCTCTCAAACAGCTTTACAAACCAAGAAAAGACAAGTTAGAAAAAGAAACACTTCAATTTGTGCTTAAAAATCAATCAGGGGCCATCTGGTTGCAGAAATATTAGGCATGTGCTCATCGAAAAATGGTACGCATGTGAAAATAAAGAAATAAGCTTTAAAGATTCTAGATAGGAAGAGCCTTCAAAAAGTAAAAGAGGACATCAAAAAAAGAATTATCACACTACCCGTGTTCATTCATTAAAGATGTTGCATTTTTTAAACCAAATGGCGCCCCCAGAGTTCCTTTACTTACCTGAGAATTCAAAGAAGAAAGTATGCTGAAATCACTATATTGACCGGATGATTCTCTTGCAAGCCTTGGTACTGTAGTGGAGACCTCCTGTAGAGACACAAAAGGGAAAGCTCAAAAACTTACACGGAAGTCCAAATAATAAATCATACCCAATAACTTTTCCATCAACAGTACTCAACTCCTTAAAGATCCAAGCAGATTACCTACAAAAGTGCATCTTAAGTATCATCTACTATCAGCCATAGTACGATTAATTTAGCGAAAATACAATGCCACTTGCACAGTTCTAATATTGTACACCACTGACAAACTATTTGGGCAATGTTAACAACACTGCATCCCCCAACTTTTAGGTTCTCCCAAAATATGAAGGTACCTGGTTATATTATTTTCTTCCAAAGTTAACACAAAAGGAGCACTGGTACATTTATTTATGGGTTGTCTCTTTCACTTCCGGAAAACCAATTCCCAAAAAAAAGTTCTTCAAGAGATCAACCACTCGATGACATTATCTTCTTTTTTTATAAATCCAGACTACTTCAAAAGTTTCAGAGAATTTGAAACTTTCAATACAATTAAATCTCAAAGTCTTTGCTACTTATATCAATCAGGGGATAAGATGAAACTGCTGAACATTCCAATACATTGAATATAAATGCCTAAGCAACCACGATTAAATTCTGAAGTGGCGTATCCCAAAACTACCTGTGTCGTGGCATGAGGAGAATGAATTGCCCGGTCCAGAGCTGCCAGAGTTTCCAACACCTATAGTTATTTTCATTGGACTATTGTGAGGTATTGACATCCATCACATTTATGAAACCCGTTAAAGAAAAACCAGCATACCAAGGTCCATGATGGTCCCAAAACGTTATGTAATCGATGAGCAATGTTGAATAGAGTCCTTAAAGCCTGAACCAAGAGCAATTCACAAGAAAGAGAATCATACAAATCAATCCTTAATAGGAACATAAACTGTAGTAAGAAACTATAATAAGGCAATCGGTTCACATGTATACTGCATATGTAGGGGAAACACAGAGATACACGAGAATGCTACGACTCAAACCTTAAGACCCTTACAAACTGCATTTAACTCCCTTCTCTTGATTCTAGTATGGTGTTCTTTGCTTATCTATTGCCATTTTCCATATACATTAGGGTACGTAATAGAATTACAAATTCAAGTAGAAATATAAATCACTGCAATATGTTGGTGTGACTAGTAAAGAGAATATATCACAAGCACCAATACAAACCAAACACCTGCACATTCTTTGGGGTAAGGACAATGTTATCCCTTTGCTCAACAACTAACTCAGAACGCTTTGGCCCGGGAGAGTTCACTGCACTGCAACGATCTCGAGTTAGGTCAGAATTTCAGCATTTAGATGGAACTTCAAGCAAGAAATAAATTCTTCAAGCTCAAAATGTAAGCATCTGGAAAGAAGGACAATATTAAAATAGTATATACCACAAATTTGCATGCAGTTGCCTATGGTAGTAAGGGTCATTTGATTCACATTATGTAGATAAAAAAAACTTTCAACCCTTCTACTTGACCCCAACTATCATTTCAATCCTCTTCAATTTTTGTTATTAAGTCCTACATACTTGAATTTTCCAATGGAGGTCTTCCCATTGAAATTGTCAAGATTTTGTCCCATATAAACAAAATTATTGCATAAATTTCCTACTTGATATAATGTAAATGCAACGTGTTGCCAAAGAATACAAGTTCTATTAGACACTTTACCTATCTAACTATTAACCTTAGATAATGACATTATCAATCATTAGTATTCATTAGTATACTAAGTGATAAGGTATCAACAACAAAGTTTACATAGAAAGTTGAGAGTAGGTAAGAAGAATTTGAACAATAAGAATTTAAGTAACGGGACTTGACTAAGAGGTCTGAAAGTTTTTCTTTATTCTTTTTATTACCATGGGCCAGTTCATAGCAATTAAGAATAAATATACAATCACATTAAAGGATCTAAACAAATCCTAGCCATATGGCTAGGTACTCCTTATATCTTCTCCATCATTACACATTTTTTCTCTCTCTTATGTGGTTAGGATTGGACTGAAAATGACTCAAACAGATCACCTGTTTCATGTCAGCACAGGACTCAAAGAATGAAAACAGACAAATATTATGGCACAAAGTTGTCTTCCCTATCAATATTTTTAAGGTCTTAATCCCATACTTGAACTAATATCTGGTAAGAATATGGTTATGACTGTTTCAGACATTTAAAAGCCACATTGCAACTGGAGCAATCAGGGTTACAGTATATAAATGAATATCATCCCAATAGTTCAAATCCAAGTTATCAATGCAGACATTAGCATGACACCGTTAATAATGTGCAACTTACCTCCTCCTTTCTGCTTCATTAGGAAAATTGATTGTGAACTTGCAAAGGGATGCTAGGAAAGAGTTCAAAGGTTCTACGGCATGCAGAACCCCACATGCCTGCAGAATATACAAAAGTGCATCACAATATTTTGTGGGCAATCAGACTACTGCACTTTGGTGGAACTTTATCAACAACTAAATTGATTTCACAACAAATTAAAATTACTTTCCTACGAAGAAAAATATAATCCAACTATATATGGTTTACCTGAGTAAATGCTTGGTATCCCTTTAATATCTCCAACACAATGGCCTCTCCGTGTGACCTTCCAAAGAAAATTCATGTCATATGAGATACATGCATAACATGTCCTTTGACTATAATTTTGAGTAAGAATCAGTAAACCTTGACAATATTAGTGACAACGCATCAAGAATGGTCAGCCAGAGTGAATCAA
Source organism: Erythroxylum tenue (assembly GCA_027568955.1). NCBI lineage: Eukaryota > Viridiplantae > Streptophyta > Magnoliopsida > Malpighiales > Erythroxylaceae > Erythroxylum > Erythroxylum tenue. The sequence continues at coordinate 24,804,726 of JAOSBM010000003.1, forward strand.
CCATTGCAATGCAGAGAACTGCAGTTTTTCCGGTAAATTTTGAAGCAGGATCATGCTCACATCTGGGGGAATCCAGCTGTTCACAACAAAGAAATTAAAAACCTGCAAAGAACACGTACATACTAAAGAAAGGATGAAAAGAATATACATAACTAAAGAAAATATTGTGCAATCACCTCTCCAACTTCTACAGCTTTGTCTGTCAAAGTAGCCACGGTGAAGACAACACCCAAAATGCCTTCAACTGCCAAAGTGATTGCATGGGCCTCACTAGCAACCAAGACAGTAGCATTGGATGCATCATTGTCAAGGCTCCACTCAATCCCTGCAGCAAGATTACTTGTTGACTTCCACAGAAGTTGGAAAATAAATCAATGTAAAAAGAATGCCAAATAAACCCTATATCGTAACTTTCCTCAAGGTACAGAAGTTTATAAACCTTTTACACCATAAATAAGAAAGAAATCAATCAGAACGATATCTACTGCATGAATCTTTGCCCTCAGTTAGAGATTTTATAGAGCTTCTACACCCAAGTTAGAGATGTTCTAAGAGTTGTTAAGTATTATTGTCCTCAGAACTAAAAGAGAATTTATGGCAGAAAAGTTGAATAGCCTTTCAAGACTAAACGTGAATAAACAAAAGATATTAATAATTTAAATATTGAGGAGATAATCTAATGTATATTGAAGACATTTAGGAGATAAATCGAAGATATCAATAAACCTATTACAAACCTAGGGAAGCGGCTCAAGTATACATAGTCAAAGTGAAGGTAAAAAGTCACCAAGTATGCCAATCAACTGAAATCCTTGTGGCAAGAACTTGATCATTATAAAGTGATAAAAAAACAAATGGCTTGATGATGCGGCTATTCTGAAGGACTTCATTGAGCATGATAGGTCTATGATTTTCCTGTTGGTCTTAATCGAAAATTTGATCAATTGAGGATCTAGGTTTTTGGGAAGCCACAGGTTCCACATTTTAATAAGGTGGTAACACTAATTTGAAGTGAGAAAACTAGAAGAGATATGATGCTTGAATCATAGATCACATATAACTCACCCATGGTGGCTAGTGGTGGCAACAAATCAAATGTGGAAAGAGCATCATTGTTTGAAAATGGAAAGCCTAGTCAACCAAATGCTCAAAATCATGACAATCTAGTCCACTTATTACAAGAAGGTGCGCCATACTCATGAGAAGTGTTGGAGGCTTCATAAAATCCCTCCAAATCGAGAATGGGGACATAAAGGAGAGCAGCCTAGGACTAACGAGTAGACCTGTTGGGAAATATCCAGTTGGATATTTCCTCGATATCATTCACTCCTAAATAGTTAGGAAATCAGATCTGGTATTATGTACATATATTAGGATATTATGTAAAGATATTAGTTTCCTAGAATAGCCATCTCTATTTCTACATATACTTGTATGTATGTACTGATGAATAAGTAAATGAAATACAAACAGTAGAGAATTTCTGCAAGACCCATGTTGACACAATACAACAAAGTGAATTAACACCATAAGAGGCAAGTAGTCTCAACCAAGAAGAGACCAAGAGGATGAGGTCACTAATCAACAACCTTGACTTAGGTGAGTCTCCATTCTCTATTGGGTTAAATGTCTAGGGTAAAACATTTGCAACTCTTAGGTCATGGACTTAGGAGTTACCAACCATATGACCCACTCACCAAATATTTTTTCCACCTACTTCCCATATCCAAGCAACTAGAAAATAACCATAGCTTATAAGTCTTTAGCCACTCTAGCAGGTGTAGGGAATGTCAAAATAAGTCCATCACTAATTTTAAAAAACGTCCCTCATGTCCCTTCGTCTCTATACCAAAATTCACTCAAGATTTATATTGCAATACGTTTTTTCTCACAGCTATTATGTATTTCAAGACAAGGATTCAAAGTAGATAATTAGACATACTAGAGAATGAGATGACTTTTTACTACCTTGAAACACTACGTCGAACATTACTGAGGACAGATTATCCCATTCCTTAATTTTAGATTTTCATCCAATAAAGGCAAAGTTTGCCTTCACTACCTCCGACTTCAATATATCCATGTTTAGGCATATTAAAATTATGTTGCCTTCTTTGTTTTAAGGTCTAGATGTTGAAAACTTTCATTGTGAAGTATGTGAGAGTCGAGTTGTATATTAGTTGTATACCTTTTTAGGAAAAGAGACTATTATCCTTTCCTTGGAGAGCGTGGAATCTTACGATTTTTTTTCCCTTTCCTATGAGAATATGGAATCCTACGACACTGTTTTCCTTTCTTAGGAGAGTGTAGAATCCTAAAAGATTGATTCCTATTGTTAGAGATTGTTTCTTATTTTTCTTCCTACGCTAAGGTTTATATATAACTGTATAATTCTAACTCATTTATAAGAAGAAAAATCATTTTCCCTATTTTGTGTCACGGTATCAGAACACTAGGGTTTTTTCTTGAGAATTCTTCTTCAAGCAGCCGTCATCATTGCATTTTTCCTAGGACTTCTATTCTCTACTTTTTGTTTTTCTTGTGCCTAATATGTCTCCATCAGAAATTACCATTCCCAAATTAGATAAAGGTTCAGATGTTTTGATAGTGACAAGATTAAGAAATTGAGGAATTTATTGGGATCTCTTAAGCTCTCTTGGGCTTGTTCTTTTCTATCTCAAGAAAACCTTTATTTTGTTTTTGCATGAATGCGTCAAACAAGTATTATCACAATGCTTGGATAACTGACTTTGTTACCACAATATGACTCACTTGCATATATTTCATACCTATACCCCACGCCCTAGTAATAAGAAGATTGTAATGGGTGATGGCTCCTTAGCTACTGATGCAAGATTAAAAGGTGTATATATTACACCTTTTTGTCTAAAAAAGATTCTTTATTTGCCAAAACTATCAAACAACCTTGTGTCTATTCAAACACTTACACATGACCTTAAATGTTGTGCAAATTTTTCCTCTTCTTATAGTGTTCTTCAGAATTATGGCTCGAGGAGGAGGAGTGAACTTACCACAAGTCTCTCTCAACTTGAATCTTATTGAAAAATCATGAATAATATGTCCATGTCTTTTCTTAGTACTTCAAACAACTTTACCATTTACTCCTTGATCAGTCTTCTTTTAGAATCTTAAAAGTCATGTTTCCATCCTTTTCATTTGATTCATAGTGATATTTAAGGTCCAATATTGTTCCTAACATTTCTAAAGCTTGTTGGTATGTCTCCTTAATTGATGATTGTACTCGGGTTATATGGCTTTTCTTGCTCAAACAAAAATCTAATATTAGCACTATTACTTCTAATTTTCATTCAATGATTTAAAATTAATTGGGTTAAGGTTGAAAGCCTTAGGTCAGATTACGCTAGAACTTACTTTAATCAGATTATGTTTCCCTACTTTCAAAAAAAGGGAAATATTCATGACTCATTATGTGTTGACACACCTCAACAAAATGGGTTACCTAAGAGGAAAAATAGACATCTACTCGATGTCACTCGATCTCTACTCTTTCAAGGGAATGTTCCTAAATCTTATTGGGGGAAAACAACTCTAACTGTCACATATATGATAAATAGCTCCCCTCGTGTGTTAGACAATAAAAGTCTCATGAAAAGCCTTAATACCTATTATCCCAACTTCAAATCCGCAAATAGGCTTACTCCTAGGGTATCTGATTGCATTGCCTTTGTACATTCATAGTCAACACATAGATAAGTTAGATCCTTGTGTCATCAAATGTGTCTTCTTAGGTTACTCACGAAAAAAGCATTCAAGTGTTAAACCCTTCATCAAAAAGTTCTATATCTCAGCTGATGCCACTTCAATTGAAAACAAATCATATTTTACAATGTCCTATTTTCAAGGGGGAAAATCAATGATGGAAGATAGTATTTTCGAGTCTTTTTGCCACTTGACCTTCCTATGTCCCTCCCAAACTCATCTCAACCTTTAGTCACAAGTCTGTGTCAAAAAATATAGAAATCACGGTTGTGTCCATCCATGTTACTCAAGATTTTCCAAGATATCCACATGTTTGTTGCAAAAGAGCAATTGTTCTAAACTTAAAACAAGTCAAACTCTGGAAAAGAGTCCACAATAAGCATCGATCCTCCTTTACATACACAATTAGTTGAAACACCTAGAAAGGTACCAGAGGCTAGTAGGCACGCTTATATACCTTGCTCATAATTGACCCGACATAACATACTCAGTAAGCATAATTCATTAGTTAAAGCAGGATCAGAGAGAGTCACACGTACAAGTTGCAAATAGGGTGTAGCATTACTTAAAAAGCAATCCAAGGAAACGAATTCTATTTAAGAGGAATAATCATCTCAGCCTAGAAACCTATATGGAAGCAGATTATGCAAGACCTATAGTGGACCGAAGACTAATTACAAGTTCCTGTACTTTCCTTGGAGGCAATTTGGTGACTCAGAGGAGTAAGAAACAAAATGTTGTGGCAAATCATTAGCACAATATGAGTTTAAAGTAATTGCTCAAGGCTTGTGCAGGTTGTTATGGTTGAAGATTATTCTAGATGACTTGAAAGTTAAGTGGGAAGGTCATATGAATCTCTATTGTGACAACAAATCAGCTCTCAATATTACTCATAACCATATTCAACATGATAAGATAAAGCAAATTTAGATTGATGGACATTTCATCAAGGATAAATTGGAGGAAGAACTTATGTGCATGACATATGTTCACCAAGAAGCCACATAGATGATGTTCTAACAAATGGGTTGAACAGTTTTAAGTTATCATGATATTATTTCCAAGCTGGGAATGGAAGACATCCACTCCTCAACTTGAGGGGGATTGTCAAGTTGTATATTAGTTGTATACCTTTTTAGGAAAGTCAATTTCTTTACATCCAAAGATTGTGAAATCCTATGAGATTGTTCTCCTTTTCTAAAAGAGCGTGGGATATTATGAGATTGTTTTTCCTTACCTAGGAGAGTGTGCAATTTTAGGAGATTGTTTTCCTTTCATAGGAAAATGAGGAATCCTAGGAGATCAATTCCTAATTTTCTTCCTACAACAAGGACCATATATAACCATGTAATTTTAAATCATTTGTAAGAAGAAAAAAGCACTTTCCCTTCTATTTCACAGCAGTGAGTTTGCTAAAAACACGTGCATATTGTTTTCAACTAGTAATAACAGAAGCTCTATTCCTTTTTATCACATTCACAAATGATATTTGGGATCTATCTATTATTCTTTTGAAGTTTTTGGGCAAGATGGTTTCTTTCATTAATTGATGATTGTAATTGTGTTACTTGAATTTTTCTGCTCAAACATAAATTCGAAGTTACTATTCTTCCAAAATTTTGTTACAAGATTAACAACCAATATGGGGTCAACATCAAAATCTTCAAGTCAATAATGGCGTGGATTATTTCAAACAAATCCTAACTCCATATTTTCATATTTTCAAAGGAAGGGATGGTACATCATTCATCTTGTGTCAATACCCCATAACAAAATTGAGTCGCAAAAAAGAAAAATGATCCCCTCCTTGAAACAACCTGAGTCTTTATGTTCCAAAAACATTTGCTTGAATCTTTTTTGGGGGAAGCAATTCTTACAATTGCTCATCTCATAAATTATTTGCCTTATAGAGTAATGGGATTAGAGAGTCCAATGCAAATACTCTCAACGTTCTACCCTAATTTGTACACTACAAATAACTTATCATTAGAATATTTGAGGATGTCATTTGTTCATGCCCATAGTCAAAACAATGTGAAACTAGATTTGAGGTCAATAAAACATGTATTTGTGAGATATTCTTCGACTCAAAAAGGGTACAAGCATTACCAACCTCCATAAAATCAATTCTCTAACTCAATGGATGTCACTTCCAATGAACAAGAGTCTTACTTCACCAATCCTTACCTTTAGGGATAGAATTCAACAATTGAAGATAAGCATTTTTTACTTATATGTTGCCACTTCCTACATGTTCATCTTGTTCCATTGTGTCGAACCACGTGTTTGAAAATCCTCCAAAACCTTTTGAGTCTAAACAAGCATTTCTACTCTTGAGAACATCAGATTTGGCAACGTTGCAAGTCCAAGAGTCCAACCTAGATCCTAAAATTGAGTTGAAAAATGTGCTTGAAAATCCTCTTAAACCCTTTGAATCTAAACCCTATTTGAAAATTCTCAAGAAAAAAATAGATTTTGCTCTTGATAACATGAGATTTGGCAAGGTCAAGGTGCTTACAAGGATGAAGATGGTTATTCTTGAATCTATGCAGGTCTAAAAGTCCAACCCAAACCCTAAGATTGAGGTAAAAATTTCTAACCCTTCATTGCAAAATGAAACTAAATTTCATGAGGATAATGATGACTAGGATCTTCCAATTGCTATTAGGAAATGAATAAGAGAGTGCACAAAACAAGGCAATGCAGGGTGGTCTAAATGGGTGCATACAGTGAAGTATACAGCAAAAGACAAGGTTGGTAGCGAAGGAGTATAATCAAACCTATGAATTGATTATCTCTAGACTCCTACTCCAACTGCAAGGATGAAAACTATTCAAGTTCTGTTATATAATCTAAGCAATCACCACGGGCATAGTTTGGAGATTTGCTAGAGTTATGATGGCTACGAGATACAAACAAAGTCAAGGGGATCATATGTTGTTCATTAAACATTCACCTTCAGAGGAGTCACAACTCTCCTAGTTTATGTGGATCACATAATAGTAATAGGAGATCAGAAAGAGAAATAAAACCAAAGTCAATGTTTGGATAAAAAGTTTGTGAACAAGGCATTAAGTAGGTTCAAATATTTCCTTGGGATTGAGGTTGCTCATTCTCGGCAAGACATTTTTATCTCCCAATAGAAGTATATTACAAACTTTCTCAGGAAACAAACAAGATAGTATGCAAACCAACAAGTCCTCCAATAGATCTAAATCTTAAACTTTAAAAAGTGGACTAGGATATTGCAATAGATGGAAAAATGTATCAACACTTGATAGGAAGAGTCATTTATTTGTCTCACACGACTAAATATAGCATATGTGGTTTGTATAGCCCAAAGGAAGTTCATCTACAAGCAGCTCATCGAGTGTTATGACAGCACCATGGGAAGGAATAGAGGTTTTAGTGCTTAAGGCATATACAAATGCCAATTATGTTGGGTCAATTGTTGATAGAGATCAACCATTGGACATTGCACCTTTCTTGGTAGAAACCTTGTGATATGGAGGAGTAAACAACATAATTCCCAAGATGTCACATTAATTAAACAACATAATTCCTAAGATGTTACATTAATTAGTTAATTTTACAACAATTTCACATTTTTTTATGGCGTTAGGCAGAATAAATAGATCTACAAAAGATCAAAACGGAAACAACCACTTGCTAAGAGAATCTTCACTAGTTTTAATTAAGTACTTCAGGATTGACACATACTTAAAAAACTAGACAATACAAAATAATTGATAGGAAAAGTGGTGGGGCATCATTTACCCTAGGGTAACCCAATTTCGCTTGATCAAAACATCAATTGAGCCACCATAAAATAACACAACAATCATCATGAATAGGGCCCAAGTCACCCCTAACAAAATTATAGAATTGCAATATGGTAAAACTGATGTTACTCTTTCCAATCAAAATTAAAATACCTTTTGCTTTGCTACTAAACATCCCCGCAACAGCTGCCAAGCTCTCCTCACTTGTCTCTTGAACCTAAGAGATTAAACATTCATCTTGGTCAACAAACAAACAAGATATCCATTTGTTTTACAAATAAAAAAAAGGAATCTGTAACAACTCTGGGGAATCAACACAAGTCGTGCACATCATCAAGAATTTACCAAAAGAGGAAAAAGAGTATGTCCAAAAGATAAAAAATAAAATATGTTTTTCCAAAACAAATGTAAATCACAAAAGCAACAATCCATCTTCATAGATGGACAGAAGAATATGAGAACTAAGGATGAATCAAACATATGAACTGTTGGAATTCAAGGCTGGAATTAACAAAATAAGGAATTGAAATAAATGATAGTTCTAGGAACAAAACCACACTTTCAAATCTAAAAATCTTAGAATTCATTAAAAAATCATCAACTTCCTCTAAAATTTGATGTATGACAGATACAATAGACATTGACAAAGTATTTTATACTAACCATAACTCTATTTCCTGATTGAAACTAAACTCTAACTAGTAGAGAATAACATGAACTGATCTCCTAAAACCACTAAATAAACGTAAGAAAAGAAATCTAAGCAAAATAAATGTTGTATGAAACTAAACCTTTGCCTTATTTCCATCATTCTCCCTAGTTTGATGAGGGTTGATCACGATGAATCATTGTCATTTTCTTCTTGCCAAGTTCTCATTGAATACCAATAGAATGACCTTGTATATTGACCACCAATATTTTACATTGACAACCAATTTTGTGAAAAAGGAAGCCTAGCTTTTAGCTAAATTCATAGATCGAGTTTGCTTCATGGACATCTTACACAATCAACATATTTACAAACCCTTTGCAACTAGCAGCTGCATGTGCTCACTTTATGTGGATTATAAAAAAAATTATACTGCCTTGTTGGCAATAGACGTGGCAATCTCGCTTCTTGTAACAAGACTCCTCTTCCTCTTTTTGGATGTGTTTACTCTTAGACTGCATTAGATTTTAAGGGGGACTTTATCAAGATGATCTCGTTTCTTGATACGGCCATCAACTAAACTGTTGTTTTTCTCATCAACACTAAGGCCACTCAATGAGAAGTATCAGAACATATAGTGAGCCATGTAACAAATCACAATTAATTAGGTATTGATATTTGTAGAGAATCTCATAATAATAGATAGAATCCCATAATAATAGATAATCCCTTAATTAAGGGATTATCCTTATAGAGTATCCTTAGCTGT
>JAOSBM010000003.1:24813766-24826471 GCA_027568955.1 Erythroxylum tenue
AAGTGATCAAGTGGAGATAGAGAAATTACAAACTCAACTCGGGAAGGAATTTGAAGTAAAAAACTTGGGGCAGCTTAAATATTTCCTTGGTATGGAAGTAGCCGGATCCAAGAAGGGAATTGTGGTGACTCAAAGAGAGTATACTTTGGATTTATTAAAAGAGACAGGTTTAAGTGACTGTAAACCATGTGATACACCAGTGGAATAAGGAAAAAGACTTGGGCAACCCGAAAATGGTACACTAGTAAACAAGGAAAGGTTCCAAAGACTTGTTGGGAAACTTATTTATTTATCTCACACCTGGCCAACACTAAGGCCACTCAATGAGAAGTATCAGAACATTTAGTGAGCCATGTAACAAATCACAATTAATTAGGTATTGATATTTATCCAAATGTTCAACCGTGCTTTGCATGATTATATATATCTCCAAAAGTGAGTTATAGGGTATGCTGTGGAAATTCAAGTAATCCATTCACACACCTTAACCCTCATTAGAAACAAAATGACTAATAAAATCAATGCCTGTAGATAAGAAGGTTGAAGTTTGTCAACATCTTTCACCTGTACAATGGAAACAACTCGAGCAAGAGCTTTAACCATGCCCTCCACAACATTTGTGTTCTTTGGATGCCTACAAACCAGAAGCAAAGGCAACAACAATTGTTAAAAAGGTCAAAAACCTCAAAACCATATGTCTTAAAACAAGGACAATGATTTCCAACAAAGACTCCTTAAACAATTCATATATTTGTTCGTATTATAAGCTTTTTACTCATATAACAAAGTTTAGAAGTTCATTGTTGTAGACTTCACACCAGCATGAGATGACGAAAGAGAGAACAAGAGAGAGAGAGAGAGAGAATTAGCCAACATAATGCAACACAAAGATCAAAGCAAAAATTTTTCTTATGAGCTTACATATCAAAGTTTTGGAAAAGAATACGCAAAGTTCGTGCCTCTACACAAAAACCCTGTCATTCCAGACAATGAGATGTTAAAAGAAAAACAAAAGTACTTTGAATCAACATCATAGTGTAATCATTACCCTTAAGATCTCAAGTACAAGAATACGATGCCACAATGGAAGATCAAGAAAAGTAACCTTCAAAAGCATACTAAGAAAAACCTGCATTACAAGAAAGTAAAGTAGAGATGGTATAAATTATTTATTTACCTGCTAAAATCTCAAAAGGAACATATTACTGTATGATACGAACATGGAGCCAAAGAAGTAAAAACAAAAAACAAAGAGGGAGAGTATAGCAATTTAGGTACATGCTTAATCCCTACATAATAATACTTTTCCATGATACAAATGTCACTTGATTTTTGATAAATTAGAAGCTTAGTTGAGAAGGTATCATCAAAAAATGAAGATAACCATCCATGGAAAAATAATGACAAGGTAGGACATTTGTAACAAAAACAATGTAAACCATTTCCTGTAACAAAATTTTATTTTAGGAAAATCTTCTACATGTTGCAAAAATAGGAATCCCTTTACTCGAGCAATCTTGGCAAAATCATAAATGAAAAGATTTGTACTTTAAAATGGCAACTAATGTCAAGTTCCCATTTTTAATCTCCATAATTCTAAAGGTTTCAATGCTTCTAAAGACCCCATATACATTCAATAATACCACGACAAGACCCAAACACCCACAACAATTTTATTTCTTTATCTTAATCTACATAGGCACCTCTTTTACTCTCCTCAATTCTATAGTTTATATTATATTCTTTTTCCAAAAAGCTACAATTGTCCAAATGCATGAGTTATTATAGGCAAGCTTTTGTGCTCTAAAGTTAGCATTCTTATAAAGAAGTTCCACTACAGAAGTAATAAATATTAGATAACAAGAGAATTCATGATATACATTAGTGACCTAAAAAATTATGAAGTAAAAATTAAAGGCATAAGGATTTGAAGACCAGTGTGGCTCAGGCATTAATACATGATTTGATAGCTTGAACTTGAAGACATATTAGCAACAAACAAGAATCAGATATCTAAATCTTCCAATTGAATTTAGCAAAAATTGTATTACAAGTCATTTTTCTATGAGCAATGCTAAAGCAATTGACTTACAACAATGAAGGACAAAAAGGCACAACTAATCTACTTAAGACATTACCAAACATAGAGGTATATAAGAGAAGATATCCATTTTCAAGTCCTTTGCAAAGCTAAATAATACCTCACATTCAGTGACAAGGGATGAACTGTATAGCCTGATAATATGAGCAACTGAGCGCAAGACCAAACGACGGAATGAAGGTTCCCCTACTTCTCCTTCAAGCTAAAAGAAAAAACAACTTATCTTAGAACCAAAGTAAAATGATTTGCAATAGGGACCAATTATCTCTAGGAAGATTGTAATTTAGTATATGCTTGTCTCCTACAAGAAACAAACCTCAACATTGGTACGGAGTGAAGTCATCAAAAACGAGCATATCTGGTAACGTAAAACCTGAGAAAGTTTTGTAGAAAACTTTAGAGCTGCAGAAGTTTTAGCCACATTCTAAAGCCAAAAAACATAAAGATAGACATGGTTTGATGATTGTTTAAAATCACCTGTTCAAAGGGAACTAAGGTCTTGAAAATAACTACATAATTAGACAGAATGAACCTGTATAACAAAATCAAGAAGATTTAAGAAAAGAATGAATAAATATCATTACAATTTTATTGAGAAAAAAAAATCCTTTTAATGTATTTCAATCTGTTTTCATCATCAATTGTGATGATTGACTCACTATACCCAATTTTAAGATGATAGAAGTAGCCTTCATTAAATAACCAATTAAAATTTAAAAGATGCAGATATAACCTACACAAACCAAGATAGTTTAAATATCCTCACCCTCTAGGAGACGAAAAATAAAGTAGCTTAAATTTCCATCTCTTAATACTCTAGAAATAAACATATCACCCACTACATCATCTTGATCAGTGACTTGGACACAAGTCCACCAAAAAGAATGCAGTAACTAGACACATAGTTAGATAGATCAACAAAGCACTAGAATTGGACAAAAAATCATCTTTCCCACCTTGATCTACAAATATTTCGTAATTAATCATGAGGCATTACAAGATAAGAATTGGAACCTTGCCTTGGGGCAGAAATTAATGCACTTAGAAAAATGGAATGAGGGAAGTGGTTGACAAATTAAGAGAAAACAATATAGTTGAATGTAAGTTTATTCCATCAAATATAGGACAAATGGGTCATTGGAGAGGTATAAAGTCAAATTTGTTGCCAAGGGTTTCACACAATAATTTTGATTATCAAGATACATTTGCAACAATTGCTAAAAGAAATATGGTAAAAGTCTATTATCTTTAGTGATCCACATTTGGGAATTACAACAATTTGACTATGAAGTCCTTCACGAGGACTTGTAAGAGGAGATTTGAAATTGGGCTTTACAAGAAAGTATAGAGCAGAGTATGCAAACTAAATAACACTTTGTATGAATAAAAACAACCACCCTGAACATGGTTTGGCATATGCACAAATGCCATGATGAGAATGTGATATGAACAGAGGCAAGGAAATCACACTCTTCTCATAAAATATTAATGTGAAAGCCACTACTTTATTAATATATATGGATGATATCATCGCAACTCAAGATGATGTTGAAAAGGAACTTGAAGTCAAAATTGGTGAACAAGTTTGAAATGATATAGGTACGCTGATATATTTTATTGATATTAGTTATTAGATTGGCTTACTCAAGGCAAGGAACATTTGTGTTACAAAGCAAAAATGTATTTAACGCCTAAAGAAACAAGGTTATTAAAATTGTCAAACTACAAATCTTTGTATTGATGAAAACCATATATTAGAAGTAAAGAAGCTAGAGATACCAATGACAAAGGTGGCTGGTAGGAAACTTGATCTACATGGACCACACTAGACCTAATGCGGCATATGCAATTGTAGTGGTCAATTAGTTCATGCACAACCTATAGGAGGAACATTTACAAGGTATTAGGTTTTACATCTACAAGCCACGCTAGGAAGAGAAATATTATTTAAGAGAGAGAAAATATAACAATCGAGGTATATACTAATGGAAACTATACTAGATCCTTGTTAGATAGGAGATTCATCATTGGGTATTGTTTGTTCTTAGTAAGAAATTTCATCTCATACCAGAGTAGAAAACAACCTATGTAGACAATGTCTAAACTTGAAGCAAATCTCAAAGATATTACTCATGAAACTTGCCAGTTCTTGTGGTTAAAAAGCATTCTTAAATATTTGGAAGTTAAAAGGGGGGAAACCCATAAAGCTTTATGGCAATAATAAGTCAACAATAATTTTCCAAAAAAAAATAATAAGTCAGCAATAAGCATTGCCCATAGCCCTATTCAATATGATCATAAAAGAACATATAGAAATTGACTAGCATTTCATAAAAGAAAACTTGGATGGTAAGATGATAATTACACCTGATTATTGTCTAGTAGTCAATTGAAGGATGCAATTACAAATGGGGTCCCTATAATAAGGTTTGAAGAACTAAAATACAAGTTGGGAAGAGAAGATGTCCGCTCACTAGCTTAAGGAAGAAAACAAATGACATACTAGGGTTTTTTTTTTTTTGGTTTCAGTTGGTAATATCTCAATGACATTCTAATATCCCAAGCTTTTAAAAAAGATACAAAGTTTTGAATTGTGGTATAAAATCGGTGTCAAAAAAAACATCTTGATAGCAAATTTCCCGCATTTATCAGTAGGACAATGTAACCAAAATGTAAAGCATAACCAAAATGTAAACTGCAATCACAAGCTAACGTTTTCAGCTTTTCAAGATGAAGTTTCATGAATATAACATTAGGATAACACAATGTAGTAAGCTCAGGGTTTGCAAGAATACAAATGGAGAACAAGATCTAAGAGTAGAGATATGTGTCTTACTCCAGTATGTCAAGCGCAAATATTCGTTGAAGGGAATTGACACGTAACCAACTTGCCTATCACATGAAGGCAAACTTGTTAAGCCACAATAATAAAGGGGAAAAGTTTCACACTAGATATATTCTTAAAAACTCATAATTATAAACAAATATAAGATTAGATTACTAAAACTATCTAATAGTTTCAAATAGCACATACTGATCCACCTGCAGCAAGAGCTGTCAGGTCTTCAAGCAACCGAAGCCCAAGCTTTCCTGATTTTGTTAAGATATCCCTCCTCAATGTTGGCTCTCCAGAAAAAAGTTCATGTTGAAATGATCTGTTGATACTTGGGTTAGTTGCAATAATGTATTAGGGCCAAAGAGTAAAATTTTAAGGTACATAGATTAATAGAATAAACAAATATCTTATATTGCCCTTTCCTCATCCACCTACCCCGGAGTCAACAAATTGAGTTTACACTAACTGTATGCACATATGCACAAAATTTAAAATAAAAAAAAAGAAACACCAAAATCACAGACACACATGCATTGCACAAGCCATTGCAAACTAGGCAAACACCAAGGTATATGAGAACCAAATATTTGGATAAAATATTCTTAGGAAATAACATACTCTGAAAGATTGATGTTACGATTAACATCAGAAGTGACTGGACCAGATCGAGAACCATGGCCTCCAGAACCAAATTTCCCTTCAGGAAGAGACTCAGCACGAACCACATAATCAAAGATCAAAGCAACTGCCTGTCTAAAGGTAGCTGCTGCAGTACTAAAAAGGATACACAGTAAGAAGAAAACAAAAAACTGATTATCATCTCCCTACTGATGTATAATTTGGAAAGAGCGTTACAAAATAAAGGCGAGCAAAGTGCATCTCAACAATTAATGTGGCTAGCAAAATTCAACTTACTTTCGCACACTATCTGAAGATTTGTTGTTTTCAAGGAGCCGAAGACATATTTGAAGGGCTTGACCCATGTTCTCCTATATTGGATAGAACTAAAACAGATTAAGATAAACATATCACGATGTAAATATCAATACAAAATAAAGTTGGGAACCATGGTTACAACAAAACATTGTTTTATTACCAAGGTAGATAAAAAAATTTTGTGATATAGTAAGTAATTGGCATGTGGAAAATAAAAGTTTCAAGTAAGCATCGAACTTAATGTGCCCTACAACTACAGCCTGAAAGGTGCAAACCTTAAACACAAAATTCAAAAACATAAAACTTTAAATCCAAATGGTCATCATCATGGTGAATTTATTTGACTCAGGACATGTCATAAGGCAATCTTCCCTCCATCTCTCTTTGTCTCCCTGTTTTTAGAAATTGAAAATTGAATCTTAAAAGCAAACACATTAAACTAGAAGGCGTAGCACCAAAGGGATAAGCTAGGTATACTCATCTCGTATTTGATTCCACTTAAAACATTACGAATACTTGATTACAAAGGGGTCGACAATATTACATACACAATTGCATCCGCCATTCTGCTGTCTAAGAAAGAACAATTTATGTGACAAATTTACAAAATTGCATCACATGATTAATGTTGCCTATGTATCACACTAGTATATAGACACTAATATGAACATTACGCAACAAGAATTGTTATCTAGTCTCTTATCTTACAGAATAATATAAAGGTTGATGCAAATCAAAAAATTAATTTGAATTTGTCAGATTCAATTAGGTTATTGGCCGCATTCCACCTATAATGCATTTAGCACATTCACTAGAAAGGAAAATGAAACAACCGATCCTCACCTCACTTTCGGGAAGTAAGTGTGACTGAAATACAATCAATATCGTCTGTAGGGTCTTAAATTGGATAGTCTCATCTGCCATTTCAGCATGCTGCACAGAGCACAAATCATACTTATGATTTACTAACAGTTTTTCTTGTGTGTCAAATGCTTTTCAAATACCAAAAGGAGAAAATTGTATTTTCAAGTAACATATGTTCTTATTAGATGATAAGAAATAGTCTACAAGGAATAGAGGTATGAGCTTTAACTCATTGAAAGAAGTGTGTGTCTGCATCCACTACTTAAGCTCAATGGTAACTACAAATGTGTGTCTGCATCCACTACTTATCATAAGTAATCTCATTGCATTATCGAAAAGTATATATAAATTACTAACTGATAAACAATGAAATTTGACAACACTAGTTCTTCATGTGAAACAATTTGGAACAATTCTCAGGGAAAAATTATTTGGTGAATTTCTAGCTCAAAAATTATGATTGAATCTGCATTCCACAAGAGGAGTCAGCATCCTATGAACATAAATCATATACGGAAATTACTGATATAACAGAGCATTTCAATTAATGCAAGTTTAGACTCACATCTTTCAAAGTAGAAAGTATCTCCTTCAAGGCTGATGGAGCAACTGCATCATGGGATATGAGTTTTTGTAGACAAGAAAGTCCAATTACACTCAACTTGACAGTTTTGACTTCACAGGCCATCAAAAAGATTCGTAAAATGTCCTCACTGTGTGCAATTTCACTAGGAGTAGACAACGTTCGAAGCTGCGAGGGTAGTTGAAGAAAAAAGCATATTCTCAAAACAGAGATCCTGAATGATCGTCATCAAACACTGATATTGGCTTATAATCATAAATTCTATTGCTCCCGCAGCTTTTTCTTTTTTCCAAAAATTAACAGATTTCATTAAAGAAATATATATACAGTCTAGAGAACAAAAGATCTAGAATAGTCCAAAAGTTCTAGATTACATAGAGTTGTGGTTCCTAGTAATCATCTACATCTTAAAATCTACGGGATACTTATGAGACCACATAAGTATTAGTAAAGAAATTTTAAAAATTATTTTAAACCGTATGCATACTTCTGAACTAGCTCCAGCTCACAAAGATAGCAATTTTACTACTTCTTCGGTGAATTTTGTTCCAAAACCTTAACTCCTGATGAGAAATCAGCTGGAAACTTCCTACAGTCTAAAAATAAACCAAACGGTTCAATCAAACAAAAGTAAGTCTCGAAAGTACACTTCAGTATAACAATCGAAATCCCTCATCTCCAAGTTGTAACCATTTACTGTGTAACTAAAACAGATTTACTACCTACATTATACAAATAGAAATGCATAAGACAATATGCGCACTATGAGTAAACGTATGGTTACTTAAAAGAACACGAATATTAACCTTTAAGATGGCATGCTCAGCGGCGTCCTTGACGGCAGGGTGGCGACGGCGAGCCTCGGCGGATAGAGCTCGGAGATCGGACTCCAAGACCGCCATGAAAGCCATGGCTCGGCGGGGTCGACAAATATCTCGAGCCGGCTAAGTAGATACAGTTCTCAAGAAATACGATGAAAAAGCAAGATCGAATGCTAAATTTGGGTGAAAAGCCAGAGATCGTGGCCTTGAGACTTGAGAGGAAGGGAGAAAGAGAGCTTTAAGAGAGTATTGGTCGTCTTCCACAATCACAGATCCGTTGCTTAGTTCCACGTGTGAGGGGATTCTGGGCTTCGAGGCTGGATCGCTGAACTATTTCGCTACATCTTTCTTTCAGGGTGGGCCCCAGCTATGTTGCTACAAAGGCTTAACTCGAGTATAACGTCTAGAATCTAGATTACAAAAAATTGTCCCAGTTGTTTTTATAAATCTACATAACTTAATTTTGCAAGTTCACAATTTTTGCAATGTAGAGCTTGATAAAGCAAACATTCGTAAGGCGGTGAATTGTATGTATAAATATTTTTTGCGAGTTATTTCAATTTAAAAGAAAATGATAGGAGCCTGTTTATAATTAATACAGTAAGAGCGTATTGTACGATAGGATTCTTTTTAAATAAAAAGAGTCTATTAAACAATAAAATCTTTTAAACAACAGAAGCTTGTTAAACGAAAAATCCTATTAAAAATAATTTAAAACAAAAGGTGTCTATTAAAATTAAAGGAATCTTTAGCAAGTTGAAAACAGAAGGAGCCTACTATAATAGTGATGAAGCCTCTCGCTAAAATGAACGTACACACACAATATAATGCGAAAATATAAAAGTTAAGAAAAGAGAGAAAATGACTTATTCGACTTACAACTCAAGCTTACATCCAATCTCCAAGTATCCAACTTAAGTATTTCACTATAAAAACAATTAGTAATTTAACGAGCCTCTCCAAGCTCATAAGTTAATATTTTTCAAGATTCTCTAACCTTTCAAACTAGTAATATTTAACTAGCCTCTACAAACCCTTAACAAAAAATGAAGTTTGCTAGATATTACACTGATCTCTCTCAAAATATTTTCATTTTCTAAAGCACAAGAGATTTTATAATGATATCGCTTTCAAAAGAATTTACGTTATAAATGTATGCTTTCAATTGGTCGTTACTTCACTCGCATCCTTAGTCAACTTGATGGATTTAATTCCGAATAACTTTGATCTCGTCTTTGTCAAAAATCTCCTAGTAATCACACGGCTAATATATGACCTTCATAATAAGTAGGATCCTTTCGGATAAATCATTTTTTAATAAGGTAAGTTCATAAAAAAAAGGTTCTTGCAAGAAAAAAAGCAATTATTTTATAATTTTATTTCCTTTTAAGAATTATACCATTGTTTATATATAAGGAAATAAATCCAATTTGAATTTTAAAATATTATAAGATTGTCATCAAAATTGAGCTAACAATCTCCTCCTTTTTTATGATGACAAGCAATAATAGATATAGTTTTCAAATTTTAAAAAGATAATGGATGATTTCGAAAGATACCTAAGACTTTTATGAGTGCAGACATAATTAGAAGGAACCTGCCTCTTAAAATAGGAGCTTATCAATTATGTATCACAGATTTTTACACCAGAATCAATTACAGATATAATCAAGACAGCGTCTAGAAATCATATCATATATATGCAAAAAAATATGTCCACATAAGCTCTCCCCCTTCGTCATTACCAAAAACAGAAAATAAAGAAATGAGGAGGAAGTGAAATAATATATTAATATGCAAGATAATATCCTAAGTACAAATGAGCCATAGAAAAACAACATAATTAATAGAGGGATTCAGAGATTTTTCTGAGCAAGATCTACATATTAAGAAGCTAATTTTGCATACTATCTATATATTCTTACATTTTTTCTTGATTGTTTTGAGTGTTCTTCAACAGTTGTTGGATACTTACACTATTTTCATCCTGAGGAGGAACATTAGCTCGTTAATCTTGAGCAGAGATTTTTACTTCTCTTTCATATTTCTTTTCCACTCAGATATTATTTTTGCAATTCATATCCAAATTGGTATGGAATAAAAAGATGAAAACTTAGCCAGTTTATACCAACTCAAGCTTACAAAAGGTACTCCATAATGGTGGAAAATCTTGCTGAGTAACATCCCATACGGTAAACAACCGGTTGTGTTCTTATTATTCCCTTTATCCACCATAAACTTTAAGATCATTGTAGGGAGATTCATTTTGTTTCCTTTCAGTAAATTATACACTTCATAAGTGTCTAGCAAACTGCATCTTTTAACAGAACTACTCTTGGAGAAAATAGAAGTAGCCGATAACGATGCAAGACAACGTGGTAGTAAGTCAAATTGCCTGCTCTAAGGTCTCCCATCTTGGGTATTTTCATCATTAAGGCAAATGGATTTAACAACTTCTCCCAAATCCAGATCATTGACATCCCATTTATGACAAGAAAAATCAGTTCTCCCTATAGGAGTTATATCCAGTATATCTCCTAAAATTTCTTTAGAAATTAGAATTTCATTTTCACACACCCATGAGACTATGACTAACTTTCCATCAATTACTTACTTTCTCATATGTGTGTAGAATGCCCTAACTAGCTCATCACACATTGTTTCATCTAATTTCAGGAAGTTTTTCCAACCAATTGCAACAAAGTAAGGAGAGATAGGTATACCTATGTTATCAAACATCATAGGAGGCAAGATTCTCTCAGCAACTACCTTTCTTTTCTTGTACTGCGTTTTAGAGCAGATTTCAGCTTCCATTGATTGAAACATTTTTTTGTGGTATTGACTTTTTTCTCCCTTTTAAGCAGCTATCTTTATTTTCTTTGCTCTGTCTTCTTTAGGAATCATTTTTTCACGAAACAACTCATTTCTACCGATAAGGTTCTTAATAGTTTTTTCAGTCACAGGTGTTTTTCCTTTCTTTATCTCTCCCTTTTTTTTTCTTTTTCTGGATTCTTCTTCCTCTTCCATTTCATTATCTATGGTATCTTTTTGTTTAGATATTTTCTCGGCTTACTTTGCAAGATTTCCTCTAGTTTGTGGTCGACTAATCAATCGAGAATGTTTTTATTTGAATCATCAACATTTATAACCAAGTGTACTTCTGATACTTGTTGCTTAGAGGAGATGGGTTCAGTAACATGAGCTTCGCCATGACTATCAACGAAAGTTGGAGTTTTCTTTTCTCCTTTTGATTTGGTTCATGCCATTGTAGATTGTTGGAAAGAGAAAGTTGAGAAGATGTAGAAAAGTTTGCAAACAATTTGAATGGAGAACGAATAAGCGACGCTTTTGAGAAAAAAATGATGAGTAAAGGAGAGAGATATTTTTTGTATATTTAAGCGATTCTTGAGCGTTGATCTCGTGTGAAGATGAACAGTCAAATGCTAATACCGGAAGTGTGATCATCTGTGTATCTTCTGTCAATACCGTACAGCTGCTTGTCAGAGTTACGTGCACGTTTTTAAAAGCTGAAACGACGCCATGAATCATTTCCTTTTAAGACACATGTACCCTACTTTGTTAAAGCGAGAGGAGCCTTCTAAAATTAGAAGGAGCCTATTAGACTAAGAGAGAGTTTCTAAGGAAACACAATAGAAGGAACCTGCAAAATGCAATAACAAGTATAAGAGAGAATTGATGCAGAAATAATATCAGAGAGTTTGCACTTACCAAGCTCTTTTCTTAAAATGCAAAATCTATTTTCAAAAAGTGGCTCGATGAAAATGTCAACTACTTGATTTTCAGTATTAACATACAAAAGATCAATGGCTCTTTCTAAAACATGATCTCTAAGAAAATAATGTTTGACTTCTATATGCTTAGTCCTTAAATGATGCACAGGATTTTTAGAAAGATTAATGGCACTATTGTTATCACATAATATAGGAATATGAGAAAAGTTTAGATAAAAATCATATAGTTGATGCTTTATCCATAAGATTTGAGCACAACAGCCGGTTAAGCTCCTCAAAGCTCCTCTGCTTTTGCTGAATATACACCTCAGACAGATATTTCTTCTTGTACACAACGAGGAAATCCTCCCATGCCAACACTGGCGGCTTCGATTGACTCCCCGGAACACTTTCCCGCCAATGCAAGGCATCCCCCTGCAGCAAACTCACAGCATACTCCACTTTATCCTCATTAGAGCAGTCCATCTGATCCAGAAGTCTTTCAGTCTTCCTCAGCCAATTTTCAGCTTCCTCAGGATCAGAAGTCCCATAGAAGTCATTCGCTCCAAACTTCCTCAGCTTATCAAACTATTTTCCCTTCTTGACTGGGACCGGATCTGAAGATTGCGGCATCTGTCCCATCGCCTGGACAAACGCTTGAGTAAATGCCTGAAACAACCTTGGATCCAGGGTAGGCGCTTGCTCCTGCGGAACAGGCGACTCCTGAGTCTGAGATTGAATGGGCTCACTACTTCACCCAACAGAAGCCTCAGCATTCCCTAGGGCTACTGACTCATCCGTGCCCTCCTCTCTCGATGGAGGGTCAGGTGCGA